>PVHP010005472.1:0-50293 GCA_004024765.1 Zapus hudsonius
GGGGGGGGGGGGGCAAAGCCCTAGCATATTTCCCCAGCTGGACCTGGGGATGCACTGTGCACTGGCAACACTCAGACCCTATAAAGTGCTCCTCAAAGTGCCAATGGGGGCCAGGCATGGTGGCACATGCCTTTAATCCTAAAGCTCAGGAGGCAGAGGCAGGAGGATCGCTGTGGCTTCAACGCCACCCTGAGACTACATAGTGAATTCCAGGTCAGCCTGGGCTAGAGCAAGACCCTATCTAAAAACAAAAACAAACAAGTGTCAATAGGGTATGCCTACCAGGTCCAGCTTTGGGACAAGACTCGAAGCCCATCCCAGGTAGCAGGGGGGAAAGTCCTGTAATTCCAGCACTTGAGAGGCAGAGGCAGGAGGACCAGGAGTTCCAAGGCCATTTTCAGGTATATAGCAAGTTTGAAGGCAGCCTTGGTTATAAGAAACTCTCAAAAACAAAGACAAAACAAAATATTCATAAAACCTCCCTCAAGTACCTGGCTCTAGGTTTGGTGGGCACAGTCCTCACACCTAGGAAGAGATCTGGAATCAGGGAGGTCACCCACCTCCCTGCAGTCTACACCCAGCTAGCTCCTGGTCCAGCTGGACTCTTGGGATGGGCCCACACCCTCTTCAGAAAGGAGATTTGCTGGAGCTCCTGGGCCTCCCCCCACCCCCACCCCCCCTCCTGGCTGTCATCGTGTCACTGTAGCCCAACTGAAGTTCTAAGAGGCACTGTTGGTAAGGAAAGAAGGCTCCCCTCACCTGCCCATCCCAGCCTGCTCCTGGGAACTGAGGGTGCCACTAAGTTTCCTGCCATCCTTCAGCTGTGAAGGGCCAGGTGAGGACCTAGAATCCCTGGGTGTGCCCCCACCCTGCTGTTCCCTTTGCCTGCTGCTCAGAGCAAGGGGGTGGGGTGTCTCTGTTGTTTCTTTGTCCTTTGCCTTGACTGACCTCCCAGTCTTCCTCGTTGCCTGTGGCACCCCTCACCTTCAAACCCAGCAGGGGAAGAAAGGGTTGTCTTTGGCCTTTCTACCCTCCTGGTGCTCATTCACTCTGGTGGCCTCCTGTCTACAGCCCGCCTTCCGCAGGTCACAGCTTCCGCAGGTCACAGCGAGCTATCCAGCAGGCCCAGTAAACTTTATGGCATCTGGGGCGGTGGCTGTCTTGGTGGGGGCGGGGGCTTCTCCTTAAAGGAGCAGTCAGAGGTTGCCCGGCCAGCTCTAGCCTGCTTCACTTTCCCTGGGTGTGAGGGCTGAGGGTAGGCAGAGAGACAAACTTCTAAGAGCTGAGAAGAGGCAGTGACAAATGTCAACAGATGGAAAGAGGAGATGGGGGTCTGTCCTAGAAGAGGTCTCAGAGCTGGAAAATCCGGTAACTACTTCCTTTCTTTAATCGTACATAGGGAATTTTTGTTTGTTTGTTTGTTTGGAGGTAGGGTCTCTCGCTAGCCCAGGATGACCTGGAATTTGCTATGGAGTCTCAAGGTAGCCTCGAACTCACGGCAATTCTCCTACCTCTGCCTCCTGAGTGCTGGGATCAAAGGTGTGCGCCACCACCACCAGGCCCAGCCATGCATTCCCGGAGCTCCTGTACCCCACCTGTCCTGCCAGCTCTTAGGAATGAGGTGCCCATAGCAGCCAGAATCTAACCCTACCTGAGGATGCCAGAGAAAGGAAACGAGAGAGAGCCAGAGGTGGAGGGGGCAGCTTGAGAGGCCACCCTACCCTGCCCCCATTCCTCTTGGGTCTGCATGCTCCTTGTACCCTCAGGGTGCAGAGAGGAGCAGTCAGGCTCAAAGCTAGGGCTCATGGATCTGGACCGGAGTGGATCCAGGTCCCGGGAGGAATGAATGCTTCTTACTGGTGTCTTACAGTCAAGGGGATGATTGTTGCTATTTTGTATTTGTTCACTTGCATGCCCGCCAAGACACACAGTTGTGTGCACCTGCACGTGAACAAATTGGACTTGTGTACCAAGCAGGCACGTGTCATGCACGTGGCACACACTAAATGTACACCCAGTGCCTTATGTGTGGACACACATTTGCTCACTCAGTCTGTATCCCAGGTGTGGCACGTTACATCATGCTTGCTCACAGACATTTACATAGTGCATGTTCGCAAAGGGACCCTGGGAAACACACTCACGGTCACCCTCAACCTTGGCTGCAGCCTCAAGCGTCTCTGTGGGTCTGTTCTCTCCTGGCAGTCTCTCACTCCCTTCATCAGTTTGTTTGCACATTGCATTTGATGTCCTCTGAAATGACCACAGGACCCGATTCCATGGTGGCACTTTGCCCTGTTCTGCCTGGGGCCTTGTCTCTGTCCCTCACTATTCCAGGCCTAGTTCCAGGCTGGCATAAAGTGGGCACAGTGTTTATGAATTAATGTCTCTGAGTATGTATGCAGGAGGAGAGGTTACTGGGGAGGGTGACGTGGTGGGGCGGGTGCCTGCCAGTGCAGGGTGACCCTGAGGGTGTGCCCAGCGTGGGTGTGTCTGAGATTGTGGCCAGGCGGGGCACCCATGGAGGGGAAGACTCGGAAGCGGAATGCGACCCCCCAGCCTCTCTCCCTAGGGGCTGTAATCTGATCCGGAGACTCCCCCATAGCCTCCCGCCCTTGCCCTCTCTGCCTGCTGCCTACTCCTCTTCCAGATCTCGGGGCAGAGTCCAGGGCGGCTCTAGGCTCCTCCACACACTCCTGCTGAACCCTGAGCGAGCGCCCTGAGTTGCCGGCATGGGGCGGGCCGAGGCGGCCGCCATGATCCCAGGCCTGGCCCTGCTTTGGGCAGTGGGGCTGGGGGATGCTGCCCCCAGCCTCCCCAGGCTTCGGCTCTCCTATCAAGGTAGGTGCACCTGGCGGGCTGGACGGCCCAGCTTAGGGTGGGAGGAAAGAAATCCAGTGTGGAAAAAGACTGTTGTCCATGTGTGTCCCCATCACCAGATTAATGTTGGGTTGGGGGGGGGCATTCTCAGAGCATCTCCATTTAACCCTATCCTGGCCGCAACCCCCAACCTCTCTGTCCACATTCTCCTCATGCTTTCCCAAGATGATCCCTCCTGTCTCCATAGCAACAGTCTGCCTCTGTCTCATCTACCCCTAAGCAGTTCATGTTTCTTTGGGTGAACAATAGGGAAGTCGAGGTATGGGGTCCCTCCACAAAGGGGTAGTCACTGGGTAGTGGCATTCATTCCATAGGCAATTCTGCTGAGTTTAGCCTGGTGCAAGAGTAACAGGGAAGGAACCTTATGTCAGATTTTTAAAAAAATATTTTATTTATTCATTTTCAAGCAGAGAGATGAGAGAGAGAGAGAGAGAGAGAGAGAGAGAGAGAGAGAGAGAGAGAGAGAGAGAGATATCACACCAGGGCAGGGTCTGGCTTATTTGGGTCCTGGGGAATTGAACCTGGGGCCTTAGGCACTAGAGGCAAGTGCCTTAACTGCTGAGCCATCTCTCCAGCCCTTATGTCAGATTTTTAACGCTGGGTTTCTGCCCATCCCTACGTGCTCTGCTTCTTCTCCTAGCATCCTGGCCTCCCAGTGTGCCCACCCAGTTCCATGGCTTGTCCAAACATGCTGTCCTCAACCCGCTTTCCTCTTCCTGGGGGCTACACCACCCACCCTGCAACTCTGTACATACACCTGGGTGGGCTTCTCTTCATGCACGTAAGCACACACATATGTGGCTTCAATCACATGTAGAACCTTGGTCTATGGACACAGAACCAGGCAGGAGCTTGAGGAGGCCCCTGGCATAGCTGGCAAGTCCTCAGTGATGCTCCTGTTTGCAGAGCTCCAGGCCTGGCATGGTCTCCGGACCTTCAGGCTGGAACGGACATGCTGTTATGAAGCTCTGTTGGTAGATGAGGAGCGGGGACGCCTGTTTGTGGGTGCTGAGAACCACGTGGCCTCCCTCAACTTGGATAATATCAGCAAGCGGGCCAAGAAGGTACCAGAGACCCCTAATTTTAGTGCTGCCCAGGGAGGGGGAAAGTCTTAAGACGAAGGCCCTTGGATGGAGAATCCCAGTTTTCTAACCCTGGTTTCTTTCCCTCTCCCATCTCCCCGCAGCTGGCCTGGCCAGCCCCTGTGGAGTGGCGAGAGGAGTGCAACTGGGCAGGGAAGGACATTGGTGTGAGTACTGACCACCCAAAGTGGGGAGAATGTGGAGTAAGGCCAACCCCTACCCCCCAGGACTGAATCAGAGCTCTGCCTATTCTGGCTGGAGTGAGGGCAGGGAGGTCGAGGCGGAAGAGGTCTGGAGGGTGGTGAGTCAGTTTGGGGGCTCATGTGACTCTTTTGAGGGGCACTGAGTCATACGGGGAGGTGTGTGGATCTATATACTTCTCCATGTACCTCTCCTCTGAGGATGGGTGGGGCTGGTCACCAAGGACACTCAAGTCTCTGTAGCCCGCCTTAATATTTCCCTGAGGGAAGCCTCAATACTATCGACCCCTTCCCGCCCTCCAGACTGAGTGCATGAACTTTGTGAAATTACTGCATGCCTATAACCACACCCATTTGCTGGCCTGTGGCACAGGAGCCTTCCACCCAACCTGTGCCTTTGTGGAGGTGGGCCACCGGCTGGAGGTGAGACCAGGTCTAGGCAGCAGGGGGGCTGGGAGCATGAGCGGCCTGGCAGTCACGACTCCCTGTGCCTCCCAGGAGCCCCTGCTCCGGCTGGACCCACGGAGGCTTGAGGATGGCAAAGGAAAGAGTCCTTATGACCCCAGACACCGGGCTGCCTCCGTGCTGGTGGGTGAGTCCAAAGGCAGGGCCCCAATGTAACTCCTAGAACCCCTTAGAGGCTCTAGAACCTTACACTTTCCAAGATCAGTCCAAATGCCTCACAGCCTCACTGATGACTCCAGAGCTCCCAGGAGGCCCTCGGCCTCCCTGAGCAGCCCTTTTGCTGTCTGCAGGGGAAGAGCTGTATTCAGGGGTGGCGGCAGACCTCATGGGCCGGGACTTTACCATCTTTCGAAGTCTGGGCCAGCGTCCAAGTCTCCGAACAGAGCCCCATGATTCCCGCTGGCTCAATGGTGAGAGACTGGCTCTGAGGCCCCTGGGAGGGGGAGGGACCCAGCAGTGATAAAGTGAGAAGATCAATGGATGAAGTGAGGTCTCTCCAAGTATCTGCCATTAATCAGGTCCTGTGCCTGGCCCTGGGGGGGTGTCAACAGAGACAGACAAGTCTTTGAGCCCATGAATCTCAGAACAAATAAATGTGATCAATTCCAGTAGCTATTAGGCTAATGGGAGAATAGAGAAGGGTTGGAGACTGGGGGAGGAAAGAAAACTACTTAACTGAGGGGCGGTAAGGCTTAGCTGGAGGTAAGGCTCAGCCTTCAGAATACAAGAAAACCAGCCAACAGAATTTCGAGAAGAGAAGAGCATTCCCAGTAGCAGAGCAAGTGATGCAAAAGGCTGTGAGGAAGGAAAAAGCAAAGAAACAGATTCATGGAGCTGGATTGATAAGGGACCTGAACTGTCAAGAGGCGGAGTAGCTTATTCCAGGCATGAATCCAAGCCGGAGGATCTGAAGCAACAGTGGGGAGAATCTGGTCTAGTGGGGGAGATTTATGAATGAAGGTGAATTGTGAGGGGCAGAGCCAGAAGCCTGGGGGGGTGAAGGGGCCTCTTTGCTTTGTACAAGACGCTATGGTCTCTGCTGCCCTCTTGTGGCTCTTTGCTTCACACGTGGGGATGCAGATTTTAAGACAACACTGGAGGGTGTAGCTGCCTGGAAGAGGAAGGGGAGCCTGCAGGTGGGGTCTATGTTTGGCACAGGATCAGGACCCCCTGATACAATCCTTCCTGTTTTGGCTAGAACCCAAGTTTGTCAAGGTCTTTTGGATCCCCGAGAGTGAGAACCCCGATGATGACAAAATTTACTTCTTCTTCCGGGAATCTGCTGTGGAAGCAGCGCCAGCAATGGGCCGTCTGACTGTGTCTCGTGTTGGCCAGATCTGCCGAGTAAGGAGCCGTTGGGTGACTTTCTGGCTACTTTGTCCCTGGCCGTTTGCATGACAGGTCCCCTCTGTCATCCCATCTGATGATTGTTTGTGCAGAATGACTTGGGTGGTCAACGCAGCTTGGTCAACAAGTGGACCACGTTCCTGAAGGCACGGCTCGTGTGCTCAGTACCTGGAGTTGAGGGTGACACTCACTTTGACCAACTTCGTGAGTGCTTTAAGGAGGGGATGGCATCAGGGGAGGGGCCATCGGTGTAAAATCCAGGAGCCCAACTGGACCAGTGAGGCTGTGCAGCATCCCACCAACTAAGGCCTTTCCCTGCAGAGGATGTGTTCCTGCTGTCCTCACGGGACCGGCGGACTCCACTTCTTTATGCTGTCTTTTCCACTTCCAGGTGAGGGCCAGGAGGTAGAGGACCCCTAGGTAAGCCATCAGGGTTCACTGGGGCCCCTCACTCTGCTGTTTTTATTGCCTGCAGTGGCGTCTTCCAGGGCTCTGCAGTGTGCGTGTACAACATGAATGACGTGCGTCGGGCCTTCTTGGGACCCTTTGCCCACAAGGAGGGGCCCACACATCAGTGGGTGTCCTACCAGGGTCGTGTTCCCTACCCACGGCCTGGCATGGTGCGTTGCTAGATGTTTCCTATGACAACCACTTCAAAACCTCAAGGGGCCGGGCGTGGTGGCGCACGCCTTTAATCCCTGCACTCGGGAGGCAGAGGTAGGAGAATCGCTGTGAGTTCGAGGCCAGGCTGAAACTCCAGTGAATTCCAGGTCAGCCTGAGCTAGAGTGAGACCCTATCTCGAAAAACAAAAAACCCCTTCAAGGGTGGAGAACTTGACTTGGCCTGGGGTCTTGTTGATGAATAGGGTTTCTTCCTTTGATATGGGTGGGAAAATGTTACCATCACAAGACAGGGTAACAGCGTCACTTCAGTGTGAGGATCCCTAGGATCAGGCTCCAATGCCCAGGGTAGCCCTCTGTCCCTTTCCTCCTTCCATGTGCCCAGAGTCATTGAATGGAAGGCTGCCCACCAAACCTTATATCTCTGCCTACTGTGCCTTCTCCTTGCCCTCCCTAGTGCCCCAGCAAGACCTTTGGCACCTTCAGTTCCACCAAGGACTTCCCTGATGACGTCATCCAGTTTGCCAGGAACCACCCTCTCATGTATAACTCAGTCCTGCCCATGGGGGGGCGCCCTCTCTTCCTACAAGTGGGCGCTGACTACACCTTCACCCAAATCACTGCAGACCGTGTAGCAGCTGCTGATGGACACTATGACGTCCTCTTCATTGGCACAGGTTAGGGTCCCACCACGATGAATGAACCATAGGACAGAACCCATCCAAGTTCCTTGGCATGGTGGTAGGAGCTCTTCCTGTTCAGTCCCATCTCGACATTTTTTCTGGGTGGTGCCACGCTCCTGTTTTCTGGCCTCAAACTTAGAGTGATCCTCCTGCTTCAGCCTCCTGAGTGCTGGGATTAAAGGCGTTCACCACCATGCCCGGCCCCCTTTTTTGAGTCAGGGTCTCACTGTACCCCTACAACTCACTCTGTAGCCCAGGATGGCCTCAAACTCACAGCAGTCCTCCTACATCAGCCTCCCAAGTTCTGGGATTTAAGGCGTGTGTCACATGCCCAGCCCCATTTTCTGGACACTTCCATTATTGTTCCAATCTACGCTCCTTCTCTTAATGACCCAGCCATGCTGAGGGTGGTGGAGGCTCTCAGTACTGGTTGTCTGGGAAAAAGAATGTTCACTGTCCCTTCTCATCCCTGCAGATGTGGGCACAATGCTGAAGGTGATCTCAGTCCCCAAGGGTAGCTGGCCTAGCTCCGAAGGGCTGCTTCTGGAGGAGTTGCAGGTGTTTGAGGTGAGGCCTTGTCCCCAGTCACCCAGGACACACCACTACAATCCATTAAGTCCTGACCTCCATGTCCTTCCTCCCTCTCAGGACTCCTCCCCAGTCACAAGCATGCAGATCTCCTCCAAGAGGGTGAGTGGCTGGAAGGGTGGGGGTGGAGTGGACTGAACTTGTCCTTTGCTCGACAGTGAGATCTCTGTGTTCCTGTCAAATGGGGGAAAGGATCCCTGACTGATGGGATCCAGGTACAGGCCGCCCTTGGTCAGCCTGGAGCCTCTCCTGCCCTCTAGCACCAGCTATACGTCGCGTCGCGGACGGCAGTGGCCCAGATCTCCTTGCATCGCTGCGCTGCCCTAGGCCGCGCCTGCGCAGAATGCTGTCTGGCGCGTGACCCCTACTGCGCCTGGGATGGGTCCTCCTGCACTCGCTTCCAGCCTACTGCCAAGAGGTGGGCGGGTTTAGGATCGGAATTGGGTCCCAGGGAGGGTGGCCAAGGGTCATAAGCTCCACCACCCATCAGAAGGGCTCACAGAGGTTCCAATGCTCCCCTCAGGCGGTTCCGGCGGCAAGACATAAGGAATGGTGACCCCAGCACACTATGCTCTGGGGGTGAGTACCCCATCTACCCCTACCCTCAGGCATTGAAGTCCTCCCACCCAGCCCTGCCTTGTGTGAACTTGACATTCTCCTTGTCCCAAGACTCATCGCGTCCCACGCTGCTGGAGCGGAAGGTCTTCGGCGTGGAGGGTGGCAGCGCCTTTCTGGAGTGTGAGCCCCGCTCACTGCAGGCGCATGTGCAGTGGACCTTCCAGCGTGCAGGGGAGGTGGCCCACACCCAGGTGCTCCATGCTCACTCTTCCAGACCAGCCCCTGCCTCGTCCAGTTCCCTACATCCACGAGAGTCCTTACTCTGCCTTATGAGGCCCATGTCCAGAATGAAGTGCAGTCTTGCTCAGCCGCACTTCTTACCTGCCCTTCACATCCTGGTGATTCCCCATTGTGTCCATCTGGGGAAAGGCCTTCTTTCGATCAATCGATCCAGTGATTGAGGTCCCTGACGCCTCTCCCCCCTACCCCACTCAAGTGGGTCTTGCCCATTTGAATCTTCATCTAAAGGCCTCCTATTCCAGTGCGCCTGGCCTGGCTTTAAGGGTGCACCTACCAGTACCCATTTCCCACTTCCCCTTGGCTCCCAATGACCCTTTGTTTCCGTCTCGCTATAACCTAGGCTGACCTGGAATTCACTATGTAGTCTCAAGGGCTGGCCAGGAACTCACAGCCATCCTAATACCTCGGCCTCCTGGATGCTGGGATTAAAAAGGCCTGTGCCACCATGCCTGGCCAAGAGAGAGGGGAGGGGAGAGAGGGGAAGAGGGGGAGGGAGGGGGGAGGGAGAGAGAGAGGAATGGGAGAGAATAGGTGCACCAGGGCCTCTAGTCACTGCAGAAGAACTCTAGATGCATGTGCCACTTTGTGCATCTGGCTTTACATGGGTCCTGGGACTTGAACCCAGGCCATTATTAGCAAGCAAGCGCCTTTAACCACGAACTCATCTCCCCAGCCCGACACCTCATTTTATGTTGCTTGTACCCCGCAGGTGCTGGCTGCGGAGCGAGTGGAGCGCAGCTCGCGGGGGCTGCTGCTGCGAAACCTGCGGCGCCAGGACTCCGGCGCCTATCTGTGCGCCGCGGTGGAACAAGGCTTTTCGCAGCCTCTGCGTCGCCTGGCGCTGCACGTGCTCAGTGCTGCACAGGCCGAACGACTGTCGCGGGCCGAGGAGGCCGCGCCTCCTGCGCCACCAGGTCCTAAACTCTGGTACCGGGACTTTCTGCAGCTGGTGGAGCCGGGCGGCGGTGGAGGCGCGAATTCCCTGCGCATGTGTCGCCCGCAGCCCGGGCCACGGCCCGCAGCCGCCGAGTCGCCTAGGAAGGGTCGCAACCGGCGGATGCACATCTCTGAGCCACGTGCGGACCGTGGTCCGCGCAGCGCAGCACACTGGTGACTGGGCTGTCCCCACGCCGGGGACCAGACAGGAGATGACGAGCGGAAGAGGGGGCAGACAGACCCCAGGAAGATAGATGAGTGTGTCGGGGCACACGGAGGTCCCCGGGCCAATGGAGACACCAATGGACAGGCCCTGGCCGCAGGGCAGCTGAGATGGCTTATTTATTAACAGGATAACCCTTGAATGTAACCCCGGAAGAGTGGCCCAGGCCCGGAGGGAGGGGACAGAAAAGATGGACTCCAGAGTAACCCTGGGGCGGGGGAGCTGTCCTGGGTGCCTTCCTTGAGAGAAGGGCAGCGAGCAGAAAGCTGTGAACAGACTGGGCTGTTGGATGCGGGGCAAGGCAGGCCAATTGTACTAAAGTCATGCAATAAACACATTATCAGCCAAAGCTGGAATGGCCCCAACAGATAACTGTGGTCCTAGACCTTGCTGTGTGGTCTTGGACACAGTCTCAAAGCCTGAACTTTCCTCTTGTCCAAGATTGCCATAGTGAAGATTTAAAGTGGTGTTAAGTAATTGAGCAGGTTCATTTGTAGAGCCTTTGTGATTATTTTTCAAGGTAGAGTTTCAGGCTGACCAGGAACAAACTCTATAGTCCCAGGCTGGCCTTGAACTCACAGCACTCCTCCTACCTCTGCCTCCCAAGTGCTGGGATTGAAGGTGGGAGTGGCGACCACCTTTATGGATTCTAACATGACCAGCACAGTGTATAATATAACTGCTGGGCTAAATTTGTGAAAGGAAAAAGCCTACCTGGGTGATGTGGGCAAGAATATGCAGAAGAGCAGGGCATGGTGGTAGGAGGATCACTGTGCATTTGAAGCCACTCTGAGACTACATAGTGAATCCCAGGTCAGCCTGGGCCAGAGTGAGACTCTACCTTGAAAAACAAAAACAACAAAAAGAATGTGTGCAGAGGGTCTTGTTGAATGGAGTGACATTTGAGTTGAAAGCCTAGGAGCCAGCCACAGGAGTATCTGAAGCAGATCATTCCAGAACTAAAGAGCCAGTGCAAAAGGAATAAGTCTGCCAAGTTTGAGCAGCAGCAGGGAGGCTAGTACAATACAGTGGAATGATGGATTCAAGGTGTTTGGGGGTGTAGGCCCCAATCTTGCTTTGCCCAGTTGTGAACAAGGGGAACTAGAGTCCACTCAGGGTGGAAGCTGGCTCACCACCTCAAGGATGAGCATCAGGCTGTGCATCCTCACATGCCCCCATGTGACCTGTTTTGCCCTTGAGAGGAGGGAGGACCCAGAGGGTTTTTCTACTTATGTGTTTCAGACACCTGTCTGTTTTCTATTCTCAGTGCATTCTGCCAGGGAGGAACCCTTAGTTGTTCCTGTTTTACAGGTGAGAAGAGGGCAGAGAGGGCTTCCTAAGGTTCTCTTTACCTAAGGTTCTAAGTTTAGCAGAAACACCAGCTTGGGTGGGCCATGTGTAGCATTGCACGCCTTTAATCCCAGGACTTAGGAGGCAGAGGAAGGAGGATTGTTGTGAGTTCAAGGCCAGCCTGGGACTACAAAGTGAGTTCCAGGTCAACCTGGGCTAGTGTTAGACAAAAAAGGAAAAGAAAAACCAGCTTGGCACTGCACTCCTGTTGTCCTTCACACTCAATCTCTCCTGCTAACAGACCGCACAGAGTGGGTGCTTGTCCCACGTTTGATGGAAGGAGGTGTCTGGGCTGTGGGTAACGGTCTATGGGGGTTGAGGGGTGGCTGAGATGTGTAGTATCTCTGTCATGGCTGCCTTTTATGTGGCACATCCTGAATGTGTGGGGTGGTGTGCTTCTCTAAGGTCTCTGGCCCCATCCACACACTAGTGGAGGCTTGCTCTTGACTGAGCTCCATTACCTTGTAGACATGTGGGTCACTCTGCCCCTTCTCATGGCTCAGCTGCCCCTTCTAAATATAGCCCAGGGGGCTGAGCTCAGGTCTATTTTGGGCCCAGGTTGAAAGGCAGCCAGCCTTCCTCAGGCTCCCAGAAGAGCCGCTGCTGCCTTTGTCCAGTCCTGCTACTGGGCACTCTCATCGGCCCCAACTACCCACCAGTTGCCATGCCTGAGGAGATCCAAGAAGGTAGGAGAAGGTGACGAGGGAGGGGAAGGCTCCAGTCCTGGGATCCCATGGGTTGTGGAGAAACCTATTCCCTGTCCCACTGACCTTACTGCTTTGACTAGTCATCACTTTTCATGTTCCAGCTCTAATAAAAGGACTCACCCTGTGCATGGAAGAAGAGCCTGCCTCCATCTCAGGCCTTGGGCCATGGGGAGGAAGTGGGGGAAGCACTTAGGAGTAGGTCAACTACAGGCTGTGCCCAAGTGGGTGTGGACATCTGGGCAGATGCCAGCCAGTTCAGCCCTTTAGTGAAGAAGCTGGGATAGGGGTGGACAGTGGTTTCGGGAAGCACTTGGACACCTGGCCCAGAGACTGAGAAGGAGACAGGTCTAACTTGGGCCTAAATATCTCTTAACTGGCTGAGTCGGGGTCCCTCACCTGGTCAGACACACTCAGTCAAGAGCTTGACTGGCTAGGTATGGAGATGCACACCTGTAATGCTAGCACTTGAAAAGCTGTGGCCATAGCGGGTTGGAAGCCAGTCTGGGATGTATAGTGAGATCCTATCTCAAAAATAAATAGGCTCAGCAGGGCCACAGCAGCAGGAATCTAGAAAGCTACAGACAGGGACCCACCCGTTCATATAGTCCACACCCCGGCTGCTCTCACTGGCTAGCTCCTCATTTCAACATTTTATACTCCACGGAAGGGGCCTATTCTCTCCTAAGAAAATACATTTGCCTTCTTTTGAGGTCTTAACAGTAACATTTACTATGTGTGTTTTTCCATAGCAAATAAAATTCATGTTCAGTTTAGAAAGGAGGGAAGAAACACAGAGTTCAAGAAGGAATGTTCTATGACCTTCAATCTACTCCCCAGTCTTAAGAACTGACAGCATATTTTCGCTTGACTTGCTTGTGAGCATGTCAAGGGAACAGTTTTAAGCAAAGTATAAAGATTTAGTTATTGCCTCCACATCTTACTTCTACCAAGAAGTGTCCCCAGTGCCCTGCCCCACTGTTATCTAGCTCCCAAGTGGGCATCTGGAGCTATTATGGGACAAGAGTTTTTAAAACCCAGTCAGAGAACACAAGAAATGTAGTATTTAGAAATCAAAGATTTTTTTTTTTTCAAGGTAGGGTCTCACTCTAGCCCAGGCTGACCTGGAATTCACTATGTAGTCTCAGGGTGGCCTTGAACTCACAGCAATCCTCCTACTTCTGCCTCCCGAGTGCTGGGATTAAAGGCGTGCGCCACAACGCCCAGCTTGAAATCAAAGATTTTTTAAGTAAGCTGGCTGTGGTGTTGTACGTCTTTAGTACTGTAAGTTTGAGGCCACTCTGAGACTGCATAGTGATTTCCAGGTCAGCCTGGGCTAGTACAACCCTACCTTGAAAAACACAAAGCAAAACAAAAAGATTTTTAAGGGCTGAAAAAATGGCTTAGTGGTTAAGGCGTTTGCCTGCAACACAGAAGGGCCCTAGTTTGATTCCCCAGTGCCCATATAAAGCCAGATGCACAAAAGGGCACATGTGTCTGGAGTTCATTTGCAGTGGCTGGAGGCCCTGGGGTGCCCATTATCTCTCTCTGCCTCTTTCTCTCTCTCAAATAAATAAATAAAACAATTTTTTTAAAAAACCCCAAAATTGGGCTGAAGAGATGGCTCAGCGGTTAAGGCACTTGCCTCCAGTGCCTAAGGCCCTGGGTTCAATTCCCCAGGACCCACATAAGCCAGACCCACAAGGTGGTGGCCCTGGTGCTCTCTCTCTCTCTCTGCTTGAAAATGAATAAATAAAATATTAAAAAAAAAAAACCCAGCCGGGCGTGGTGGCGCACGTCTTTAATCCCAGCACTCGGGAGGCAGAGGTAGGAGGATTGCCGTGAGTTCAAGGCCACCCTGAGACTACATAGTGAATTCTAGGTCAGCCTGGACTACAGCGACACCATACCTCGAAAAAAACAGAACCAAAAAAAAAAAAAAAAAAAAAGAGAAAGAAAAAACTCAAAATGATTAAAAAAAAAAGATTTTTTAAAATATTAATTTACTAAGGAAGAGAGTGTGTGTATGGACATGCCAGAGCCTCCTGCCACTGTAAATGAACCCCAGATGCATGCACCACTTTGTACATCTGGCTTTACATGAGGTACTGGGGAATCGAACCTGGGCAAGTAAGCACCTTTAACTACTGAGCCATCTTTCCAGCCCCAGAAATAATAAATATTTTGATGGTACTTGGGAAGGCAGAAGGATCACTTGAGTAACTCTGAAGCTGACCTGGGAGCTTAGGTTAAGACTCAAAATCAAAACCAAAACCAAAACCAAAACCAAACCAAACAGGGATGGAGAGATGGCTCAGCAGTTAAGGCACTTGCCTCCAGTGCCTAAGGACCCAGGTTCAATTCCCCAGTACCCATGTAAGCCAGATGCACAAAGTGGCACATGCATCTGGAGTTTGTTTGCAGTGTATTCATATGTATCTCTCTACTTGCTTGCAAGTAAATAAACTGAAACAAAATTAAAAAGCTGGGTATGGTAGCATATACCAGAGGCAGGAAGGAGTTCAAGGCCAGGAACTGGGGAGATGGCTCAGCGATTAAAGGTCCTTGCTTGCAAAACCTATTGGTCACATAAAGCCAGTTTGCAGTGACAGGAGGCCCTACTTGCCCATACACACCCTCTCTATAGTGGTCTAGGTCTGCTTGTTCCACATGAAACCCTGTCTCAAAAAACAAAAACAAAATTATAATTACAAGGAAACTACAAAGACTTAAGTGATTAAATAGTAGCAAATTAAGCTTACACACACACTGGTTAGTCTCATTAGGCAAAGAAACCAAATCATTCAAAGAAGCTAATGGTGGCGATGTTGTACCCTCTTGGGGGCTGTGGATGGAAAGACTGATAGCTTTAAACATAAGCTCCTATTCTTGGGTCTAGCAACTCTACTCCTGGGAATTGTCCACAATTATTAGGAAATTGGGGAAAACCTTCAAACTCAATGATGGACGTTCCAAAGAAATTGGAAATTTCTTTCTTTTTTCTTTTTTTTTTTTTGATTGTGCACTCAGCTCTCCAAAGGGAATTGGAAACAACCTAAAGGCCCAGGCAAGCTCAGAGGAATGCCTGCAGGGAGAGTGATGTTGAGTGAAAACAGTAGGGGTTATGAAATAACAGCAGAATCACTCTGAGTTTGTTAAAGAGGTAGAGCCTAGGCCAGGAGGCTCCAAGATGGCTAGAATGCAGCTGCAGCTGCCTAGGAGTAGACAAGGGCAGTATGTGTGGTCTGATGGCTAGTTCAGTGTCTGCAGGGCATAGAGAGAAGCAGGGCCAAACTGCATGTGACATAGGCTTAGTTCTGCAAGACAGATGAACTATTTGTTAGCAGGCAGAAGAATGCCTAAAGTCCTTGAGGTACAAAGAAGAAAACATAGGAACAAGAGTACCCCTGCCACTGCCAGACCAGGTCTGTAGGGGCCCAGCCTAGGGTTACCCCGATCCAAACCAAGATATACCTGAAGTATATTCTCCAAGTCTCTGCTTCCTGAGGCTATCTGGGGGAAGAAAAAGGGGTGATTTGCTGGCTCAACTGGTCCCACTGTCCTTGCAGACGCTGTGGCAGCAATGCAGAGCCAGAGGAACAGGGGGCCACTGGCCTCCAACCACGTGCAGGAGGTGTGCCTGCACCGAGTGGAGTCTATCAGTGACCTACACAGTGGAGGTGCGCGGGTAGGGGCTGCAAGATGGATGTACTGGAGGAGGGGAGGAAAGCAGACACTGCTCTCCTGATGAACCATCCTCCCTGCAGGCTCGCTGCGCCCCTATCTGGCTGAAGAGGCACGGCCATGGGATGAACTGCTGGGTGTCTTGCCGCCGTCCTTGTGTGCCCAGGCTGGCTGCAGTCCAGTGTGTGGCCGTGGGGGGTTCCTGCTGTTATTGGCACTGCTGGTGTTCACCTGCCTGGCACTCGCTGTCCTGGCTGTCTACCTGAGTGGTAGGGACAGGCAGGGGTAGGAACCAAGGGCCAGGCAATAGGGACCAGGCCTTTGGAAGGAGCAACTGCAGATGCTGCAGCAATGAAGGGTTGGGTGGAGGGGTCAGTGGCATCCCCTGATGCTGGGTGGGGGGGTCTGGGAGGCAGGTGATCTGACAACGTCCTATGAATGTCCATTTCCAGTGCTGCAGAGTGAGTCCCTGAGGGCCCTGGCGTATACCCTGCGCACCCAGGAGGAGACACTGCTCAAACTGCGCCTGGCCAGCCTCAGCCAGCTTCGGAGGCTCAACTCCAGTGAAGCCCGGGCACCCAGCTGAGTTGCCACTTGGACATGGGAGTGTGTGAAGGGAATAAAGGGGCCTGTGACAGGTCTCTCCTCTCCCAGTGCCCGCCATCTATACTATCACCTTGGTGAGATTTCTGTGACGAGCCTGATGTGACTGCACAGCTGCCTGTCTCTCATGACCTCTTCCTTCAGGCCAGGCCTGGTCACGCACCATCTGGTCCTAATAGGGTCCTGCTTTGGCTTGCCCAGAGTCAGAGGATGGGACATAAGCCTTCTGGCTCCTCCTGTGGCCTCTCAGTACCCCTGGCCACCCCTAGATATGTTTCAGAAGTCTAGAAATAGCTGCCCCTGCTTAGTCACCCACTCTTCCAGGCCTCCCAGTGGGGGTCCAGCCTCAGCTTTCGGATAAGCTGGCCTCTGACAGAGCTGGGGGAGGGGACCATGTGGGAAGACTGTCTTGGAGAGGCAAGGTGAGATGAGGAGACCTATCTGGATGCAGGCCTGGGTGGTGGATGGGAAGAGGGCAGGCAAAAATAGAACCAAGGCCACAGGAAGCTGGACATTCTGTTTAATTATCTTTTAAAATCTTTCAAAAAATCAGCAAACAAATCCATTCTAGGTAGCTTTGTCTCCCCACCTGCCATATGGCATGTGTCCAGATACCAGACCCCAAGGGAAGTCACCCAGGGGATAAAGACCTAAAAAGGAAAGAAACAGCCCCCTTCCTACCTGCTCCTCAGCCTTAGGACAGGCACACATTTGGCTCTGTATGGGACAGGACAGGAAGAGGCCAAGGCCACAGGGTACAGAAGCACAGGGCCAGGGTCCCAAGTGTCCTGACTCTCCTCCTTCCATCCTGTGTCTATTTTTGGTTTATCATTAAAAAAATAAAAACAACAATAACTGGCAGACCAGTTTTTGCAATGTCCTCTGTTAAAAAATATGGCCACGTTATATGGATATTGGTCAGTCCATTTCACAGGATGTCTGCTCGCTTGTCCCGTGCACGGCTGCGGGCCTTGGTCCTGGCTTTGAAGGCAGCAGCATTGTACAGGTGCTGGGGCAAGGGCAAAGAGAGGGGACCTGGTGAGCTGGGAAGGACAAAGCCCATGCTCCTCCTGCAACCCATTCATAGCTCCAGACCTTCAGGTAACAGGAAAGGAGGGAAGTTAAAGGTGCCCAAGGATGCAAACCTTCTCAAAGCGTGAAATTTTGCAGGCTTTCAGGGCAGCAGCATCCAACACCAGCACAGGGCCCAGGCCAAAGATGTCACGGAGAAGCTCATTGTTCTGGGGACAAAGAAGGTAATAAACTCAGGCCAGTCTGAAGCAGCCAGGTTGGGTAGCCCTCCCTGTCTATCAGCCCACCTGAAGGTGGTGGTGCATGCCAGAGCCCAGCACATCTTTGAAGGCCGTGTAGATGCGGTGGCGAGCCCAGCTGTCTACATAGAGCACTTCCAGTCCAAAACGGATTGTCTCCTCTTCACATTCACCACCCTGCAAGGTAGACAGCCCATGAGATTGGGCTTGGCTGCCATTCCTGGGGACGCACTCATGATAGGATGCACAGGTTCTGACACACACCTCAACAAAGTGCAGCACGGCGCGGAAAATAGAGCGCTGACGTCGCCGGTCAGCCTTGGCACGGTACTTGTTGCTGTCAGTGGCCAGAGTACGCAGGGCATCACAGAGAGCCTCCATGTCCTCATAAACAAAGTCCTCCTATGTATAGGGAGTGATGAATATGGGGTAGAAACTTGAGCTCTGCTGGCCATCAGTACCCCTTCCTCTTCTGTCTGGTTCCTTTCAACCCCTCCTTGACCTCTGCCCAAGCGGGTCCCATCACAGTATGTTAGTTGGCATTGGAGCCGCCACCCCTGCATATTGACCCAAGGTTGTAGTTCTGTGGCATGCTCTGTGTTCAGCCTGGGGTGGTCAGTGGTGCCAGCAGGCACCCCCTATTGTCCCTCGCACCTCAATGTCCCGGGCGAGCTCAAAGAGCAGTGCGATGGTTTCACCAACAGCAATCCGCAGGTTCACACTTTCACTGGACAAGAGCTGGGGCAGCCGGGGCAGCTGTCTAGGGAAGGGGCAGGCTAAGCTACATGTATGGATTGGGGGGCCCTTCACACTCCCACCCCACTCCCAGTGGAGAGCTTCCCCTACCTGTCAAGGATATGGGTGAGGTGGTTGCTAGGACAGATGGTGAGCAGCAATGCCCAGGCCTGCAGGGCAGCACAGAGCAGGCCGTGTAGGTTGGCAGGGACCACAGCAGCGGTGGAGCCACCTGCACCGCAGGACCGGCTGAAGACACCTTCCAAGCAGGCAAGGCAAGAGATGAGGTCCTAGGAGCACAGGGAGGCTGAGGAGTGGCTCAGGGGCAGATCTATGAGTTTAGCTACTCTACCACCTGTGTTCAAAGTCCACTCACCTGGACATCTGCAGCAGCAACATAGCAGCCCAAGCCGAGAGCAGAAGCACACTGTTGGGAGGAGGACAAAGCCATGCCACCATGGGTGAGCCCATGGCTGGAAAACCCACGTTCATCCTCCCCAGAGTAAGAGCATGAAAACAGGAGGAATCAACCACTCGGTTTGAGGAGGAGGTAGAAGGGCTCACGGGCATGGGAATACTCACATGGAGCCGGGCAGCAGGACTCGCTGTGCCATCACTGAGCACAGAGATTAGCAGGGGCTGCAGGCTGTGAAACACCTCCTCACCCTTGGATCCAGGGCCCAGCTGCACACAGAGCAGGCCTAGCACAGCAGCAGCTAGGGCCTGTTCCTCACCCTTCCCTGCAGGATGCTTTTCAGTTAGCCCATGCAACAAGAATCAGCACCTGCCCAGTGAAGGTTCCCATGTGCCCCAGGGCCTGACCTTTCTTTAGGCACTTTTCCAGGGCATCAGCCAGTGTGAGGCTGCGTTCCAGCAAGAAATCAGGGAGTAGGCGAGAGGCCAGGGCCAGGCGAAGGCTCTCTAGTGCTCCTTGCCTTGTCTTGGCACTGAGAGGTACAGAAGGGGGGGGGGGTTATGCGGGCATGGGCTGAGCAGGGTCCGGGGAATAGGAGCTGGCTTGCAACCAGTGGTACCTCTTATCTGTGAGGCAATCCACATATTCTTTCAGCTTCTCCTCCAGGTCTTCCTGTTGGCCCTGTTCATCTATAGCTTCCACACCTGCAAAGCCAGCGAGTCAGCACTGCATTCTGCTCTTGCTCAATGGAGTACTCGTTGAATCCCCACCTTCTCTTACCTAGGCTGTCTTCTGCGGCGGTGCTGAGAAGGCTGGGGCATTCACTAGTGGTGCTGTGGGCCTCACTGGCCGCCTCATCTTCACTGGAACCTGAGTCAGCTTGGGCACTACTCCGGGCACCTAGGGAACATAAAACTCATCCATTGATGAGGAGATGGCTGGGGGTCCCTCACCTAACCCCCTTTAAGAGATGAGAAAACCTGTGGCAAATAGCATGAGGGCTGACACATGGAAATGGAGCTAGGAAGCAGGAAAACGAGAAGGGGTCTACCTGCTAGAGAGCATCAGGTACTAGGCTTGGCCCAGGATAACCTGGTGGGGACAGTCCTTGAGCCCACAGCTTACTTTAAGGAGAATGGGAACCAGGCAGAGGGCATTGCAGGGCTTAGGTGACAGCATTAGGCAGACCTAAGTTCAAGTTCCAACTGTTCTGTAATTGAACTTAGGGTTTCATGAATGCTTGGCAAATGTACTACCACTGGGCTACACTTTCAGCTCCCACCCCTGACCCTGTTCTACATACTTTTTTTTTTTTTGGTTTTTCGAGGTAGGGTCTCACTGTAGCCCAGGCTGACCTGGAATTCACTATGTAGTCTCAGGGTGGCCTTGAACTTACGGCATTCCTCCTACCTCTGCCTCCCTAGTGCTGGGATTAAAGGCGTGCGCCACCACACCCAGCTTGTTCTACATACTTTTTTAAAAAATATTTTATTTTTTTATTTGAGACAGTGAGAGAGAATGGGTGCACCAGGGCCTCCAGCCATTGCAAACTGCAGACACATGTGCTACTTTGTGCATCTGGCTTTATGTGGGCACTGGGGATTTGAACTCAGGTCCTTTTGCTTTACAGACAAGCACCTTCACCTCTGAGCCATCTCTCCAGCCCCCATGTTCTACATCTTAATAGAGGTATAACTGGATCAGTTGCCCAGCCTTTGAAGTCTCAGTTTCTCCATCCAGTCCAGTCTACCTGGTACAGCAGGTATGTCCTAACCCGCCTGGGGGTCGGTCACAGTGAGGGCCCTAGAGAAGGGGTAAGAATGGAGGGGAACAAGAAACGCAAGAGAGTGGAGCAAGTCGAAATTCCGATCAAACTCATTTTATTTCCCAGGCAAGCAGCACTTAAGTAACTTTTTTCACAGGAGAAGCATAGCGGTTACTAGGAATTAGCATAACCTGGTTGCTAGGTAACTTGGTCACAGGAAGGGTCATGTGATCTCTAGGAGGAAAGCCTGCTGGCTGAGAATATTTGGCAAAGAAAATAGGGACTTAGCATTGGTTAGTAGGAGGAAGAAGAGACCTTCAAAACAAATGTTGACGCATTTTATGGCACAATAACGGCTCCCCACACAGGTAGACTGCTAGAGCCCTGCTGCAGGACAGCAGGTTTGTCAAACTACCCCTCATCTCAACTCTAGGGGCAGACGCCCTGGTCCCAGTAGGTGTTCTGGGGGCTGTGCTTCAAATGTATTGTCTTAGGAGCTTCCTTGGTTCCACTCAGGGTTATCAGCCTTGGGTATACACACACTGGCTCCTCCTGACCCTACAAGAGCTAACTGTAAGCCACTGAAAAGAGGTGAACATAGGGAAACCTCAGTGTCAGAAGGGCAGAAACACTCTTACGTATGGTTTCTGTGCAGGGTCAATGCTGGCTAAGGTGGTACAGCCCTAGAAAGGTTTGATCCCCAAGCTCGTCCTACATTTTAGGAACTGCTTACATTCCTTGCCTACAGGAAGAAGTTCAACCCACACATTGGCCTCTGCTCACATCTTTTTTTTTTTTTTTTGGTTTTTCGAGGTAGGGTTTCCCTGTAGTCCAGGCTGACCTGGAATTCACTATGTAGTCTCAGGGTGGCCTTGAACTCATGGCCATCCTCCTACCTCTGCCTCCCGAGTGCTGGGATTAAAGGCGCGCGCCATGCCTGGCCCTCTGCTCACTTCTCTTCCCTACTTCATAAAAAAGCCCAGCCTCCTCTCATTTGCTCCACTGTACTGAGCTCCCTTTAGCTGCCAGACCTTTATACAACAGGCTTTCAGCATGGGGCTTTTTTCAACCAGAAGCTCCTCCTATTTTTCTGTCTGTAAACAGTTCTTGCACCAGTCCTTGTTGACACTACACTACTAAATGTCCTCCCTTCCAAGCCCATCAGGGCGGTGGCCGGGTCAAAGCAGTGCCTGGCGGGCACCCTATCCCAGCACGTAAGTGTTTACGGTTCTGGTCGAGGCTGATAAACGAGTCCCAAGACTGCCTCAGGCTTTAACATAAATATTCTAACCCAGTCTACGGCCAAACTGCCAATGCCCCCACTCAGTACCTTCACAATCGCACCTCCTTCAAGTTCTCCAAAACATGCTAGTTTCTGCCAGCTTCCCTGTCCATGCTCTCCCCAGTGGGATTACCCATCCCAGCAAGCAAATGGGGTGGAGGGCTTATGGGGAAACCGAAGCTCTGAAGGTACTGGCCAAGCGACCACCGGAGGCGCGAAATCCCGAGACAGCGGGCAGCTTGTTCAAGTCAGGCGCACACGTGGCCGCTGCCTGGTGGAGCACGTGCTGGCCTCAGCAGAATGCTAGGGGGCTGTGCCGGGCTGATCGCGGGGGCTTTCCCACTCCAGACCCTCGGGGACATCTACGGGGAGCCACAAAAGGCCCGGATCACCGCCGAAAAGCTACTTAGGCCCCGAACTCACCTCCTCCACGGCGCTGGCCGCCCTGACGGAGCGCGGCGCCCTTCCGAGCGCGAGGCATGCCGGGAACCGGGAGTGGAGGGCACGGTGGGAGAGGGGCGCGGGGTCAGGGACCCGGCGGGCAGGGTCTCCAGACCAGCGCAATGCTGGCTGGTGCGCTAGGCAGAGATCTGGAAAGACGACGGGAGCCACACGCCTCGCACGCCACCATCTTCACCAGGCGCCCCGCCCTGTCAAGCGGGCCTCTGGGTAGGTGAGTTCCCGGCCACCTGGCTCAGGCCCACGTCCAGGCGGCGGGAACTACTGTTCCCAGAGGCCTGCAGACGCAGGTTTACGGCGGCCCGCTCTGGCGCAGAGCACCACGGGAACTGTAGTCCATTCCCGAGACCCACAAGCTAAACTGTACCCACAATGCCCTGCGCACCCCTTTACCCCTCCCCCTTGCCGCCCCCTCCTCTTGCGTGGTTTCACAGTTAACCCTGAAGTTCCCGGCTCCAGGTGAGGTACTACCGCCTGGAGCCACATCCCTGGACCTTGGAACAGGGAACTTGCTCTGAGGCCATAGCAGACAAGGTCCGGGAACCATGGAGTTTGGCACCTAGTGAAAGTGAGAATAAACCAGGCATGGTGGTGGAGTCTTTAATCCCAAAAAACAAAAAAGAAAGTGAGAAAAAAAAAAGTTAAATACAGCCGGGTGTGGTGGTGCACGCCTTTAATCCCAGCACTCAGAAGCATAGGTAGGAGGATTGCCGTGAGTTCAAGGCCACCCTGAGACTACAGAGTGAATTCCAGGTCAGCCTGGACTACAGCGAGACCCTACCTCAAAGAAAGAAAGGAAGAAAGGAAGGAAGGAAAGAAGGAAGGAGAGAAAGAAAGAATAGACAACCTCAAGTAGTGAAAGGTGACTTTATGGATAAAGTAAGGTTTGGACAACAGTTTAGCACTACGGATTTTAACCTAATTTGGAGAGGAGGGAGGTGTCTCTCTACCTCGGATCAGTAGAAGAACAAAGCCCTGGACTAGCAATTCTAACCGTTTGAATCCTTAATCATTGGGGTGCTTTCAGTGGGCCCTCTTGTTTTATGTTTTTCTTGGGCCCTTTCTGCCCTTCAGGGATCCTAAGGAAAGCGAGTGGTAGAAGTAGGTTGTGTCCCTGGGAAGATTCTGTAAAGCTGAGCAGGAGTGGAGTTTCCCCAGGAAGAGTAACAGCAGAGATAAGAAGCAAGAGCAGAACTCCTGGCTTATGTCGCTTCCTTAGGCCCAGGCCTGGGCTCCTGGCAGGTAGGGCCAGTCCAGCCCCAGTAACAGCGGCAGCTGAAGGACTCCCACACTCCGAAACTAACATCTGGCTGCAGGTGCAGAAAGGCTTCCATTTGTCCTGGGTCTCTCCGGGCACAGCATCCGTGGCCATGGCATTGTTGGTGACTGCAGGCCACTGCTGCTGTGGTCACATTGAGCACATAGGGGCCTAAGGTACCCACCAGGTAGTCATGGAGCCGCCAGCACTCCTCCTGGAGAGAGAGGATACGTGTCAGTGCTCTTGCTCCATGGCTTTGGCTTGGTCTGTATGGAAGCTGAAAGGACAGTAATCACCTCAGAGCTGGAGAAGCTCAAGTCACCCCAGAGCACCACGCCAGCTGCCCCCAGGGCTGCACTCACACCAATGGTCTGCACTAGGTCATCCTGGAAGCAAAACGTTGCTAAGCCAGAGCTGGACTGACCAAATCCATGTAAGCCTAACACCATCAACAAGAAACTATGGCACACTGCCATGGTCTGATTCTACTTCTGGAGAGGGGCTCTTTTCTTAAGAGCCTTTGACTTCTTGGGACCTCCATTCAGAGAATGACTCCCCTCAGACCTAGCCCAAAAGGCCATACATACCCTTTGAGATCTCCCAATCCAAAGTCCTGCCTCTCTGACCATATGCTCCAGAACAGGGTCTTCCCCTGTAAACCTCTAGGTCAAGAACATTCACTGGCTGGGGAGATGGCTCAGTGGGTAAAGTGCATAAGCGTGAGGACCTGAGTTGGGATCCCAGCACCCATGTAAAACTAAAGACACCCAATGCTGAACCATGTTCCTCATGTGCACGCACGCGTGCGCACGCGCGCACGCGCGCGCGCACACACACACACACACACACACACACACACACACACACACACCGCCCTTTAAGTCCCCCAGGCAAGGTCTTCTCAAGCCTTCCTAGGACAGGACTGTGCCTCAACTTCCGCTTACCTGAGACAGGAACTTCCCAAATCTCCGGTGTGTGAGGCAAGCATAGGCCAGAACAGGCAGAGGATGTGCATGCGCAGCGCGGGCTACACAAAAGGCCTCCTCCAGATGGCATCGAACAAAGGCCTGGCGGTAGACAGGTGGCAATTTGGGTGGGAGGTAGATGCTAGGGAACAGAGCACTGGAGGCAGCCCACAGCCAATGCAGTTGTGTGTTGCGGGAGAGGGTGGCCGCATGGCAGTAGCCTGTGTAATTGGCAACCATATTGTGCCAGCCATTGCCACAGGCTGGGTAGCGATAGAAGCCCCAGAGCCCACGGGGCCGCAGTGCTTGGCCCAGCTGCAGTGTGTCTTCCATTAGTGCGCAGGCTGCATGCTCAAAGCCAGTACGGGCCTTCTGGAGCTGATCCGCAGGACCCAAGTCAGGGAACACTGCTGTGCCCAAGCCCAGGAAGCTGCCTGGTAGACTGGGCGACGGGGGCCCCAGTTCCCAGCTCATCACTGCCAGGCCAGTGAAACTGGATCTCAGGCTATGGAGGATCTGGTGAGCAGCCTTTGCCAAGTGATGGTCTAGGGACACAGCCTGAGGGATGCCCCCATTGTAAGTTGTGCCCCTGGGCCCAAAGTAGGGATAGAAGCCAAATTGGTTCTTGTAGAAGATGCTGGCCATGGTTGGCTATGATGCCCAGGGCATTGAGTGGTAAGTGCACACCAAAGTGGGCCTTACAGCAGGCTGAGGGTACATTCCACAGCACAGAAAAGGGGCTTTCAAGAGCCTGCAGCAAGGGCTGGCCGTGTACCAGGCACAAGGCAACCCCCACCACCAGGATTGGGCCTATCTGCATAGTCCTGCCACCAGGATGGAAACCTGCAGGAGCGAGGAGGGTATGAGTTTAGAATCCACAGCCAAGACCATCCTTCCTCACAGCAGGAAGCAGGAAGCCAGGAAAGCTTCTCCAGCTTCTCCCAAGGATGGGCATGGCTCCTTGGGGTCCCTGGGCTGCTCCTTGTAGTGTTCTCCATCTGTCAAAGTGCTGCCCTGTCCTCTGAACCTTCCCTCACCGACAGCTATCACAAGTCCTTTCCTCCTCCTGGCCATCTTGTTCTCTGCCCAAGAGCTCTTAGCTCTTGCTCCATTTCCTGGCTTCTTACTCAGTGCTGAGGTTTCTGCTGTGACATCACTTTTCCTAGGTCTCCGGTACCCCCAGGCAGAGGGCATTTGGGCTGCTAGTTCCGGCATAGGTCCTGTTCTGAAGGCCTAGTTCTTCAGTGCCTACACCTAGTCCAGGGCAAGTGCTCAATGAATGGTATGAAAGGGGAAGGGAACAGTTCCTCTTCCCCTTGGGAGGGTGGGAGGAACAAAGGACAGGTATCATATCACTGACCCCAGGGTCAACTTGGATCTTGAGGCTTCTGTAAGAATAGGGGTCTTGAGAAGTGATGGGGGGGGTCAACAAATAAACTGTCACAGTCACACCCAAATGGAAGCCTTTATTCAGCCACACTTTCAGCTCTAAGTCAGAGCTTTGAAGCCACCTCCTGGTCCACTGGCACCCAGGAAACATGCCCATACTACAGCTGCCCTCAGGAGCAAGGAGTGAGGTATGGCCAGTGGGCTGAGGCTGGTACTGTCCTGAGCAACCCAGTGGTCCAAAAGGGCAGCACGTAGCCCTAGATGGCCTTCAGATGTCTTTCTCCATCCAAAATATGGGGCACCCCTTCACATCTTGATATTGTGTCTCTAGCAAGCTTTGAGGAAGGGGACCCGGTGGAGGTGGAGGTAAGGTGGTCAGAGACAGGGGTAGGGGAGGAGGTGGTGGCAATGGGGGTCCCTTAGGGCCCTTTGGGACAGCTTGAGAAGTCAGGCTTGGGGCCTTGCAGGGTGGCCGGGGGCAGGGAGCCTTCGAGAATGCGCGAAGCAGAGTGGAAGGCAGCCTTTGGCTGGCGAAGACCAACCCTTGCACAGGCTCGCCCAGGTGGTAGCCCAGGTGGGCATAAAAGTTCAGCTGGTCATGAGTGGTGAGGTGCAGCCGGCGGAAACCCCGGGCCCGAGCGAAGGTCTCCAGGCCTTCCATGAGGCGACGGCCAAATCCACGGCCCCTTAGGGCCCGGGCCACCACCACCGTCTCCACTAAGAGGCTGTGGGGCTGGTCCAGTACTCTTGATAGGCGAGCGTGTCCCACCACAATGGGGGCTCCTCCAGGTGTGGGTCGGGGGCTCAGCAACATCAGACAGAGAGGGAAGGCATCAGAAGACTGGCCCAGGGAGTGGAGGCGGGAAGCGCGGCTGCGGGGCCACTGGTCATTGATGAGGTCAGCACATGCGCTCAGGAGCTCAGGTCGGCAGTGCACAGGTTCTAGGGTCAGCTCCGCCAGGTCAGGGGATGGAGTCTCCTCTGCCTGGTTTGCAGGATCTGGGGTAAGCTCAGCTGGGCCAGGAGTGAGAGTCATCTCTGGCTGATGAGTAGGATCCAGGGTTAGCTTGGTCAGGTTGAACCGCAGGGTCAACTCTGGCTGGCATGCAGGATCCAAAGGCAGCTTTGTAGGGCTGGTACTCAGGATCAGCTCCATCCGGTGTGCAGGGTCTAGGGGAGGGGGAAGCTTGGCTGGGCCGGGGCTCAATGTCAGCTTTTGCCTACAGATAGGATCCAGGCTCAGCAGTATCCAAGATCACCTCCTGTTAGGTTGCAGGCGGCTCAGTGTCAGGCTGAAGATTAAGGCCACAGACTCCAAGGCAATGGCATATCCTCACGCAAGAGTTCTCCTCCTGTGGATAACAGCCATGCTGGGCTGTGTCAGAAGTCAGGTGGGGAAGGGGAGGACTAATGAATGTAAAGGGACTATACATCCTAGAACTGAGTAGTGGGCCCACATGTACCTGATGGCACAGGTGTCCTGGAAGAAACCCATCCCCTACACCTGAGGAGAAAACTCAAGTGGAGAGCAAGGTGAATGGATCCAGGTGTCTTGCCATATAATGGCAAAGGGTGTTGGTGGGTGCTGAAGGCTGGGGCAGAGGCTGGGAGTTCTGGTTGTGTGCTCTAGCTATAAATTTATCCTCCCCAACATCTGACTGTGCCAGTCTGGCCAACCTAACCCATTTGCTGGGCATTTTGGAGTCATTTGAAACATGATCTCATACATCACAAGTTGGCCTTTAACTATGAACCCTCCTACCTCAGCCTTCCCGGGTGCTAAGATCACAGGTGTGAGCTGTGATCACATGGTCTTGGCTGTGGATTCCCAGTACCCACCGTGCCTAACAGGTTCACTTATCAAGCAGCCCACTACTACAGCTGTCTAGCTGAACAAAGGATGCAAACCAAATATCATTTCTTCCGCTTACGCTCCCCCAAGATTCTTAGGAAGACTGTTCCCAGGCGGTCCCCTGTCCTTTCCTGCTCCTTACATTCCAGCTCCCAGCCTCTTCCACTCCCTGAGCCATACCCACTGCCTAGCTGATCCTGGGACCCCACACGTTCACCCAGAGGACTCAGCTTCCCCTCCCTCCACCGACTTCTCTGCACAGGGCACAGAGCTCATGCCCCCCCCACCTCTGTCCAGTTCAGGACACTTTGGGCATGGATGTAACTGTCCCCACAGATAGGGAGGGCCCCAGCAGTATCAGCACTGGGCCTGTCTCAGTCACACAGTCTTCTGCAAGCCTGCGGCCTGATAAGGGGCACAGCTTCCTTCCTATATCCACAGGTGTCCAACGGCCACCAGGTTGGGGGCCCAGACCTCCCATATCCAAACCTGTTTGCCCGCTATTCCAGGTTCTGTTGTCAGAAGGGTCTCTGCTGGAGGGGTGGGAGCTTCTTACTGTGAGTAGGCTTCTGGTTCCCCCAACTCCTCGACACACCTACACTCCAGACAGTACCTTCTGGAAACCTTTCCCAACCTCCCTTGAACTTGAAGGCAATTCAACACTAGTTAGGAACAGGCAGCTCCCTCTTTCTCACGCCAAGTTCTACCCTCAGGGCTCTAAGCCCCTCACCCGCATCAGCCGCCCCGGTGCGGCTGCACCCCTTGGTCTGGAGAGAGGAAGCCTCAGGATCCGCCCCTAGCCTAGAGCCCCAGGTTGTCCCAGGCGGGCTTAACCCCTTCAGTGCCGGCCCCACCACTGTGAAAGGCGCGAGGGGGCTACGGGTTTTCAGAAAGGGTGCCCACTGCCTCTCTGGTGCCTCTATTTCCCCAACCCCTTGGGTCTCGGGCTTCAAAAGCTGGATTACGGGAGGGTGTGGGGGAACGGCCGGCAGCGGGAGGGCAGGAGAGGCGGCGCGGGGAGGGAGGGTAGTACTGACATGGTGCCGAGCTCCGGGGGGGGGGGGTCCCACGACCTCGCTCCGCACGGCTTGCGATCCCGCAGCTCCTGGCTCAGCCTGCCCGCTCTGACCCCCAGCGGTGAGGCGGACGAACTGCAGCCGCCGCAACTCGCGTCTCCCGGGCCGAGCGGATCGCCTAGGCCCCGCCCCTCGTTCTCGCGTCACAACTCCGAACCGGCGCGGGCTGGATCTCGGGGCTGGAGCGGCTTCTGCCCCGCCCTCCCGCCCGCCGAGCCACGCCCTCCGCATCAGGCTCCTGTGCCTCGGCTTATGTCCCGCCCCTCCTACGCCCCGCCCCTCCTCCTCCACCCCCACCCCGCCCCACCGTCAGCACACAGTAGGTGTGTTCTACAGAGCATACATCTATAGAGCCAGAGAGCCTCGGGTTCAATCTGCCTGTCTGTTCTAGCTGTGGGACAGAGTACTCACTCACTCTCATTGTGGGTGCCTCTATTTCTTTTTTTTAAAAAATATTTTTAAAATATTTTTTATTTATTCATTTTCAAGCAGAGAGAGAGAGAGAGAGAGAGAGAGAGAGAGAGAGAGAGAGAGAGAGAGAGAGAGAGAGAACACCAGGGCCACCACCTTGTGGGTCTGGTTTATGTGGGACCTGGGGAATTGAACCCGGGGCCTTAGGCACTGGAGGCAAGTGCCTTAACCGCTGTGCCATCTCTCCAGCCCTATTTCTTTTTTAAAAAATATTTTATTTATTTATTTGCGAGAGAGAGAAAGGCAGACAGAGAGAGAGAGAATGGGCATGCCAGGGCCTCCAGCCACTGCCAATGAACTCCAGACACATGCGTCCTCTTGTGCATCTGTGTTTATATGGGCACTGGGGAATTGAACTATGGTCCTTCTGCGTTGCACACAAATGCCTTAACCACTAAGCCATTTCTTCAGCTCTTTTTTTTTTAAAGGGTGCCTCCATTTCTTATCACCTCATTGTGAAAACCGATTGAGTTAGCCACTCACCATGCCGGCTAGTAGACCCACAAGGGCATAGAGTTGATAGTGTCTGATAGTGTCTGCCCCTGGTTCCAACTCCCGGTCTATGTGCACAGACCATGACAGCGGCTAAGTGTACTCCTGACTGAGTTGTGTGCGTTGTGGCTATATTTGAGGAAGCACTGGACAGGCGCAGTGTGAGGTGCTCCCTGCGTATCTAGCGCAGCCAATTACTGTGTGTCCTGCTGCTCACACCACTGTCCACTCCAGCCCGGATAGCAGCGACATTTAAATTTCAAAGCCATCTGTTTCTGATCTTCAAGTGAGAGGGCTCCCTTCAGGGTCAGTGGCCTGCCACCAGGTGTGAATTGGATGGAGAAACTGGCAGGGTTGAGGAAGAGGAGAGCTTCAGGGTGGCTGGGACGTCGGGCACATCGGCCATGGCCAGAACACAGGGTTTCACTGCAGAGACGAGCACCACTGGTCACATTCAGGATAAAGGGACCCAATGTGGAATCCACGTACTCCTTGATGGCTTGACAGGATTCCTGGGTGGGAGAGAGTGTCAGCAGAACCACAACTTTGTATGGGCCCTCCTGGCCACCAAGGTGCTTACCTGCTGGCTAGTCAGGACTGTAGGGGTTGGCCAGGGTCTCCCTGTCCCCACCCCCTGCTCTCAGGCCTGAACTCACCTTGGTCTGTGTGTTTTCCGAGCTCACCCAGAGCACCACTCCTGCTGCTCCCTGGGCTGCACTCTCCCCCAGGCTGTGCTCCAGCTCCTCCTGAGAAGGACATATTAGACCTCTATGGAACCTCCCTTCCTCCACAGCAGACTGCTGTGACATCACTGGATAGAACAAAATCATCTGTCACCTTCCTCTGAGGCTGCTCTAGCTGCCCTGGTGGCCAGAGGCAAGCCTATCATCTCTTTAGCCTATTACAGCCACGTGGACAGAACTCATTTTTCTAGTAAATGCCAAATCATGTGTGTTTAGCACAGAACTTGGCACAAAGTAGATGGTCAATGTATGTGACAATAAACGAACAAAAGGCTGGAGAGATATCCCAGTGGTTAAGGTGCTTGCCTGCAAACCCTAACGACCTGGGTTCAATTCCCCAGTTCCCACATAAAGCCAGATACATAAAGTGGCACATGCATCTGGAGTTTTTTTTTTTTTTGAAGCAGTGGCTAGAGGCCCTGGTGTACCCATATTCATTCCCCCCCCCTATTGCCTTAAAAATGAGCAAAATAAAATTAAAATAAATGGACAGAGGGGTGTGTTCGCAGAGGCAGGAGGATTGTTATGAGTTTGAGGCAACCCGAGACTATATAATGAATTCCTGGGCTACACTGAGACCATACCTCAATACAAAAACAAATAGGTTAATAAATAAATGGACAAAAGGCTAGGGGGTGTGTCTCAGTGATAGAGCACTTGTCTAGGACGCACAAGCCCTGAGTTTGATTTCCAGCACCACAAGATAAAAGTGCCCCAAGGCTGTGTGGCCAATGGTTGGGCCTCTGACCTTATTCCCTAACAAGGAAAGCTGACAAAGTGGACAAAGTGGACAAGACTCACCAGGGGCAGAAGATGATTTGTCATCGCATAGAAGATCTGGACATAAGGCAGCACTGGCAGATTGTGGTCCCTGGAAGCCCTAGCCACACGGAACGCCTCAAGCACCCGGTGCCGCACAAACATCTGTGCCTTCTCTGTACCCATCAGTGCTGCAGGCAAGTAGATGCTAGGGTAGAGGGCACGGCTGTGGTTCCACAACCACCCTAGCTGGTCATTCTGGGCACGGATGTTTGGTGGACACTGGCCCGTGTAGTTGGGATTTGAAAAATCATAGTTGTAGCAGTTGGGGAAGCCATAGTAGCCCCAGAGGCCGTGAGGACGCTGTGCCTCTCCCATCTGGAGGGTGACATCCATCCACTCCCGTGCAGCTTTCTGGAACTCATCCTGGGCTGCCTCCTCCACCCAAGAGGCTGCCCAGTCTGGATGCTGTGCCTTTACCAGTGCCCGTGAATGCTGCCGATAAATGTCCTTGGTGCCCCAATTGAGGACCCAACGTGGGCGCCATTCCTCCCAATCAATGACTGCCAGTCCTGAGAAGTCACGTGCAGGCATGGCAGTCTGGATGTCATGTAACGTGCGATTCAGGTGGGCATAGAGGCTGGCATTCTGGGGCAGGCCACCAAATATGGGTTCCCCGGTGGATGTATAGTAGGGGTAGGTGCCCAGCTGCCAGCTGTAGAAAATAGTCATGTTAGGACCATGGAATGCCTGTCTCGGATTGACGACCACATCAAAGACACTGACGTCCACGTCCACACCATAGTTCTCCAGGCACCACTGGGTATTTGCATTCCAGATAGTGATGAATGGCTGGCTGGGCAACAGGGAATCCCTGGTGCCTTGAGCCAAGTTAAGCCGGGCCAGGAAGAGCGTGCATATGCAAAGCAGGTGGGCTCCAGTGGCATGGGAAACCTGGCCAAGGGAAATCGAATTGAGGGCAGGTCCCAAACTTTCTAACCACTCCTACAGGCTTTGCTCATAAATTCTTCCCGAATGCTGTGATTTTAGTTGAACGCTGAGGGAAGCCTCAGTAAGGTCAGAGGCCAGAAGGGGAAGCCTCTGCCCTCTGCCTCCCACAAGCCTTGCCCTGGCCTAACCTTGCCCACCCCTGTTCCCCAAAGGCCAATGGAGCCTTTCCCATTCTGGGAAGGACTGAGAGCTAGGCCCTCAGCCCCAGGCAGGACAGGGAATCCCTTTCCTATCTCTTGTACCCAAAACTACTAACAGTGATTGGGGAAAGGGATGCTCAGTGACCAAGAAGAGCCCAGCCCTCCTGGATACCCGCCAGCTGCCCGCTTGTCCCTGCTGACCTCAGGGCTGAAGTGCCTCATTCTTCAAACTTCCTGACCCTGGGGTGGGAACCCAGGCATGGCACGGCAAGGCTGTCCCACAGCTGCACCAGAAACTTCTGGAAGAAAACAGCTTCTGGAAATTTTGAGTTTTTGTAGGTGGTCACTCCACCCAGTGTGGGGGCTGGCCTTGGCAAGGGGTGGGACTGATGACTAGGCCAGCAGTGGCCCCGCCCACTCAGCACCAGGGCAGGGTTTTGTGGCTTTACTGGAGCTGGATGGTGGCAGAGGAAACTGGGCAGGCTGTGTGTGGTCCTTCGGTGTGGATGGATGCGTGCTCACAGAGTACTTTCTCCACACCACCGCGTGATAACATCAGGAGATCACTTGCCTCTGTAGATTCTCTTCCTTATTAAAACAATTTTTTTGAAGTGTTGGAAATGGAATCCAAGACCTCATGCTTGCTAGGCAAGTGCTCTACCAATGAAGAACATTCCTAGCCCCTTAAAAGAATATTTTAGAGAGCCGGGCGTGGTGGCGCATGTCTTTAATCCCAGCACTCGCACTCGGGAGGCAGAGGTAGGAGGATCGCTGTGAGTTCAAGGCCACCTTGAAACTACATAGTAAATTCCAGGAGGTTAGCCTGGACTAGAGTGAGACAAAAACCGAAAAAAAAAAAAAAAGGATATTTTAGGGAGCAAGGCATAGTGGCACGCACCTTTAATCCTTGGGAAGCAGAGGTAGGAGGATCACTGAGTTTGAGGCCAGCCTGGGACTACATAGTGAATTCCAGGTCAGCCTGGGCTACAGCAAAACCCTACCTGGGGGTAGGAGTATGGGGGGGTAGACAAAAGCATGAGCTGCAGCCATGTCTGAGGCTGAGCCATTGAACCTGTGGCCTGGTGGTTACTAAAACAGTAACATTCCCAGCAGGCTATCATCTGGGCTTGGTTCTTGGGCTGGATGGCTTAGTGATTAAAGCTGCTTGCTTTCGGGCTGGAGAGATGGCTCAGCGGTTAAGGCACTTGCCTCCAGTGCCTAAGGCCCCAGGTTCAATTCCCCAGGACCCACATAAGCCAGACCCACAAGGTGGTGGCCCTGGTGCATATCTCTCTCTCTCTCTCTCTCTCTCTCTCTCTCTCTCTGTGCTTGAAAATGAATAAATAAAGTATTAAAAAAAAGCTGCTTGCTTTCAAAGCCTGATGGCCTGGGTTCAATTCCCACCCACATAAAGCCAGATGCACAAAGTGGCACATACATCTGTAGTTCATTTGCAAATGGCAAGGGGCCCTGGTGCACCCATTCTCTCTCTTCTTGCAAATAAATGGATAAATGTTTTTATTTTTATTTTTATTTATTTATTTGTTTTTTTGGTTTTCCGAGGTAGGGTCTCCCTCTAGTCCAGGCTGACCTGGAATTCACTATGTAGTCTCAGGGTGGCCTTGAACTCACGGCGATCCTCTTACTTCTGCCTCCCGAGTGCTGGGATTAAAGGCGTGTGCCACCACGCCTGGCCCAATATTTTTAAAAAAGAATATTTAAAAATATAAGCTAGGGCTGGAGAGATGGCTCAGCGGTTAAGGCACTTGACTCCAGTGCCTACAGTCCTGGGTTCAATTCCCCAGTGCCCACATAGCCCAGACCCACAAGGTGGTGGCCCTGGTGCTTAATCTCTCTCTCTCTCTCTCTCTCTCTCTCTCTCTCTCTATCTCTCTCTCTCTCTCTGCTTGAAAATGAATGAATAAAATATTTTAAAAAAATATATATATAAGCTAGACCTCATGGTACATGCCCTGTAATCTTAGCATTTTGGAGCTTGAGACAGAAGATTCTGAGTTCAAGGGGAACCTGGGCTTTTTAGGGAGACCCTCTCAAAAAGCCAAACCAAACAAAAAAGCCAGTTTTTATGAGTACTGTGGTAGTTTTGAATAGATGCCCCCAATAGAATTTATTATAATTGTGTTTATTATAATTTTGCATTGTCTTCAGCCTTCTGGCTGGAGGAAGTGTCACTTTGGCCTGGTCTCCTGGGATCTAGCCCTGACATATTTCAAAATGGATGCAAAATACTAGGGATAGATATGCAGAAGAAAAGCCGGAACTCAAGTCTGGCAATCTTGTTGTTTTGTGAGTTACAGTGTGCTTGCTTGAGGTGCTGGTGGTGGGTTTCTCTCTCTGTTTGCTTCTGTGATAAGGAGCCAGCCTTTTTCCTTAACTTCCTCTGGGTCTGTTACTTCAATAAATACTTTTCTCCCCAAAATTGTGCCTGGTTTGGAGATTCATCCCAGTAGTGTGTGGCTGACTACGACAAGTTCCTACAAGTCTTGTAGCCCTAGGTCCTGTCTGTGCCTACTGGGTAAGTGGCCTCTGTTTCTGAAAGGCTCCGTGTTCATGAAGTTGGGGCTTTTTTGTATATGCTCTGGGTCAGTGGTTGCAGAAGTTGTGTCTTTGTGAAGCTCCAGTTGGTAGCCATCTGGGTCACTGCACAAATTCCAGGGCATTTTACATGCAAATGTGGGACTCAGTGTGGGAGATACCGCTCTTGTGAGGAGAAACCCTGTGTTTGAGTGACCATGGGGATTCTGAGTTGGGAGTCTCTTAGTGAACACATGCTTATTCATGCATTTGTACTTTCACTGGTTCATTGAGTTAGAAGCTGGTTATTGAGACCTGCCAGGCACTCAGGCCCAGGCTTGTCGGCCAGGCTAGGGGACGTGGGAAGCAGGGAAACATGGGAGTAGGCCTGCCCAGGACTGAAAATGTTGCCCGGGGCCTACAGCCATGTCTGAATCTGAGCCACTGAACCTCTGATCTGGTGGTCACTGGAGTAATGACATTCCCAGCAGGCTACCATCTGGGCTTGGTCCTTGGGCTAGGATGGAGAAACTGGCTGCGCTGAGGGAAAGGAGGGTCCCAGAGTGCAAGAGACACATCAGTCTAGACATGTGCGCAGGACACAAAGCTCTTCTTGCTGATCCTGTTTGAGTAGAAGGATCTCTGTTGACTCAGAGAGCCTGGCACAACTTTCAAGGATCCAGAGGAACCGGACATCATGCCAGCCTCTGCCCCTCTCCTCAAGACTCTTGGTGACAGCATGAACACAGTGCTACAGATATTACACACCAGGCAGGCAGGACAGCACCTTTTAGCTGGCTGTGGCCCAAAGTCCAAAAGTGGTGGAAGAGTTGGAAGTGAAAGGAAAAAGATTTGAGGCCAGTTTGGAAAAAGAAAGGGACAGAAATCTCTGTGGTAAGAACAGGGTTTAGTGAGAGCCTGAGAGGAATACCTCAGGTTCCAGTGGCATCGTGACCCTAGAAATGAGTGTGCTGGGTGGTATTTGGGGGAAAAGAGCTTTTATTGGTCTTAGGGTGGAGGTTGTACTGGTGGCAGAATGAGGGAGGGAGGAGGAAGTGAGGGAAGCAAGCAAGCTGCTTCTCCAGGTAACTGGTTCCCTTGGGTCACAGGTCAGCAGGCTGCTTTTTGTCATGATACTGGGTAGTTTGTAATCTCCAGGCAGACTTCCTGGCGTCCAGAGTTTATTTGCTGACTTCCCCAGGGTCCTGTTTGCTAACCCCGTCAGGAAGGAGTAGAGAGTGTTTGAAGCTGTCCTGGATCCAGGCTCTGCTCACATACCTGGTTGGATTGGTACAGGGTGGGAAGTATGTCTGAACACATGCGTTTGGGGTTTGTAGCTGGATAGTCCAGCTCCCCTTGCTCTCTTTGACTGCGTGCTTCAGGTCTGTCTGAATCACCTCACTTCTCATTACCTTGAACTTCCTTCCTGCCCCCAGGACAGTTCTTGCTATCCCTGGAGTTGTGAAATTTGCCTAGGAAAGTGTGAATAAATATCTCAGATAGGGAACTGACAATTGACCAGAAAAAATGATTATATCCAAGTCAGGCTGCGTGAACTAATGAGTCTTTATTGGAGTTTACAGGAGCATTGGTATGACTCAAAGGCAGCTGTACCACCAAAAAAAAAAAAAAATCTCATGAAGCTGGGCATGATGGTACACGCCTTTAATCCCAGCATTAGGGAGGCAGAGGTAGGAAGATCTTGTGAGTTTGAGGCCAGTCTGAGACTACAGAGTGAATTCCAGGTCAGCTTGGGCTAGTAGTAGTGAGGCCCTACTTTGATAAAAAACAAAAACCAAATAAACAAAAAAACTCATGAAGCTGGGCACAATGGCTCATACCTCTAATCATAGCAATCCGGAGTCTGAGGTAGGAGGATAGCTGAGTTTGAGGCCAAAGTGAGTTCCAGGACTACAGCAAAGTGATGTCTGGAAATAACCAAAAGAAAACAAACAAGAATGCCTCACAAAAGCTGCATCCCTTAAACTTCCTGCCCAAGTTGCAGACAGAACCACCCAAGACCGTCTTTTCTCCCTAGAAATTGTTCCCAGTGTTTGTTTTTCTTTCAAGGTAGGGTATCGCTCTAGCCCAGGCTGACCTGGAATTCACTCTGTAGTCTCAGGGTGGCCTTGAACTCAAGGCAATCCTCCTACCTCTGCCTCCCGAGTGCTGGGATTAAAGGTGTGTGCCACCACACCCGGTTTGTTTTTATTTTTAAAATGTTTTTATTTCTTTATTTGCAAGGAGATTGAGAGAGAATATGAGATAGAGGGAATGGGCATGCCAGGGCCTCTTACCACTGCAAATGAACTCCAGATGCACGCACCACCTTGTGCATCTGGCTTTATGTGGGTGCCAGGTAATTGAACCTAGGCTGTCAGGCTTTGCAAGCAAGCACCTTTAACGTCTGAACCATCTCTAGCCTTATTTACTGCTTTTATAGCCTTGGGAAGAAGCTTCGTGAATCTTGAAACTTTCTGAACTTCCAGAGCTGGGAGTACAGGTGTGCACCGTCCTAAGCAGCTGCCTGGCTTTATCTACCAATACTAGAACTATTTCTCCTACCTGGCATCTCCTCACCACGGCCATCAGCACCCTGGACTTCTCCACTTGTGTCCATCCCCTCCACTGTTTATTTACCTCACCTGGATACTGCCACCCAGTTCCTTGCTCTCCATTCTCTGCCATCAGTCAGAGGGACAAGGGACAGATAGATCTCTTGGCCACCTGTGTTGACAGGGATTTAGTCAGGCTGGTTCCTCTGGTTTCCCTTCCCTAAACTGGTCTTGACATCTGTCCAGTGCACCACCCTTGACTTGGTCATCCCTACCTGCACAGGGCTTTTTGTTGGTGGCGGTTCCCATATGCATTCCCAGCACATAGTCTAGTGTTGACCCAAGGTGTGTTTACTCATCAGTGAGGCCATTACTGACTTCTGGCCTAATCAGTTTGAGCTGCCCCTCTTACCTTTGCCTGCCATGAGCCAGAGCCACACCCTAGCCCAGAACTCTAGGAATTGTGTTCCAACTTTTCCTTTGTCCCCTAGCATCACGCTGGCCCTTTCTTTTCAGTCTCATGTAGCAGCTGGTCTTTAACTTCTAGGAGATCCTTCTGTCTCTACCTCCTAAATACTGAGATTACAGACACGCCACACCGCCTTCCTTTTCAGGTAGCAACATGGAAAGCCCTGGCAGAGGACACTTTCCCAGAGACCTGCTGTTGGTTGCCCTTACCTACTTCTTTTTCTGGTGGGCCTTGTGCAAGCTGAGCCTGGAAGCATGTGATTTATCACTCAACTGTTCAGCTGTTTCTTGAGCCTGTTTCCCTATAGTCATTAAATTTCCTGAGGGCAGGGCAGGGCAGGGTGGGTGTGTCATCACTGACACCAGATATACTCCAGAGGTGGCTAAGGGGAAGATTGGCAGGAACTCTGGTCAGGTCAGAGTACTCTGGCTGCTACTACCCTCCTGGGACTGCCAGAGGAGGGCAAGTGTTCCACCAGAGCTAGGTACCTCTAGTTCCAGTGATGAGCTTTGTGACTGGGGAAGGAGGGGCTGGGGAGATGGCTCAGTGGTTGGTAAAGGCACTTAGCTACAAAGCCTAATGACTCGGGTTCGATTGCCCAGTACCCACATAAAGACAGATGCACAAAGTGGCACATGCATCTGGAGTTCATTTGCAGTGGCTGGAGGCCCCAGCAAGCCCATTCTCTCTGGGTGTGTCTATGTGTGTGCTTGCAAATAAATAAATAAAATATTTAAAAAATGTGTCAGGGGCTGAACCTCAGGATCGATATCTCAATCCCCTACTCACCTTCTTTCCTATCACACCCAAGGGAGAGCTGATTCAGATGGGGAATAGGTTCATGTGGCAAACAGGGGAGATGCCCTTGTCTATAATAATAGCAATCATCTACTTTCCCTTTTTCACTGGTGGGGAGGTGTGGAGACTGGAGCTAGCCCAGCCCTGGGTGCAGGGGCAGCTGGCAGATGCACAGTGAATTCCATCGGTCATCACACAGTGGACCCAACCGAAGATGGAGAAAGTAGGTTGGGGTGCAGTATGAGTCCTTCCATTCCCAGTGGCCCTTACCCTGCCATAACAGCTGCTAAGTGGACAACTCTGGTCCCACAAATATTGATCAGTCATTTTACAGGTGAGAAGGCCCTGGTAGAGGGTTTCAAAGAGCTGAGTTTAACTTCATGGATGACTCTGTAATCTCTCTCACATGCCCTTGTCCAGAAGCAGAAAAACTAAGCACAAGCAGTTGTTTTATATTTAATTTACAAAAGAGACCCCAAAATAATAATAATAAACTGTCTAGGGGCAGGGGCGTAAAATCAGGCCTTCTTCCCCAGCCCAGCTATATCTTTCTTCCTCTCTGGCAGGGACAGGAGGGGCCTCTCAGGGAACTCCCTCTCCCCCTTAGAACGGGGGTTGGGGTGAGCTGGGGGTGACAGCTGGTATGGATGCTTTGTTAGGCATCCTGTGGGCTCTGCCCCCTCCAGACTCATTTGTTTACCCCCTACAGGATTCTGTATGCCCAGACAGAGGCCAGCTAGCTTAATGGTCAGGTAGGAGACCCCCTACAAAGTCCAATTAAGGGCCACGGTTGCCAGAGCCAGCAGGCTGATGAGGTGGAACCCAGCCCAGGCCCCACTGGCACCTCCAGCTGCTCGCCTATGGTCCCACTGGCATTGCTCACCACCCCACCCTAAATAGCACTGGCAGCGAAAGTGCGTCTGCAGATAGTTGAGGTCGGCTCGGCTGAGCTCCCCCTCAGCTTGCAGCTGGGGTTCATCAGGTGTACGGCCAGGCACGAGGCGGAAGCTGCTGGCACTGAGGTGCAGGAAGGCATTGGAGTTGGGTTTGCGGCGCACACAGCGCCCATGGCCATGACACTGGGACCTACTGCAATACTGAGCAGCCGAGGACACATTGACAACGTAGGGCACCAGCAGCTGTGTCAGATAATTCTTGAGGTACTGGCAAGTCTCCTGTGGGAAGAGGACAGGGATGACAGGTGAGGGTCAGCTGCGTTTGCCCAGAGTTGCAGACAGAAACTGTCCACACTGTGACAGCACCCTTCTCTTTAGCAGTGCTGGGATGGCAGATGCTCTACCACTGAGCGTGACACCCCAGTATACGTCTTTGTACACACGTTTATCATCAGCCCCAGTTCTCTAGAGTTTGCTGCTGGATGAGAGAAGGGGTGGAGACAAGACTGAACCCCAGCTGGGCAGATGAGGAAGTATGGAACTCCAGCTGGTGAGGAAAGTATTTCCTTTTCCTGGGAGCAGGGTGGGGGTGTCTTCCTTCTCTATTCGGGCCAGGGTCAAAGCCTCCATAGGCAGGAGACAAATGAGCCACCTGGCTAAAGGTGAAAACCAAAGTCCAAATCCTCTTCCTGTCCTTGTAGACACAGTTCAGGCGGGCTGGGTGGGTCTCACTTACCATACTTGATGTGTATTCTGAGTCACCCCAGAGGATGACACCTGCTGCTCCCAGGGCTGCACTTTCACCAATGGTAGAAATAAGGTCCATCTGTGGGAAGGGGACAGTCATTAGAGAAGACTAACACAGCAAGCAGGGTAAGACAGAAGAGAGTGGACAGGCCTGTTCTAACCTGCTGACACCCCCCCCCACGCTCCTCCTCTGCATGTCACTAGGCAGGAGCAGTTTTGTCCTAACCCCCATTTCCAACCCCACTTTGGGCCTCACTCTCCAGAGCCAAGGGCACACATTCTGACTTTGTCCTGGACTTGCTGAAGGTCAACTCCTCAGTATCTCTGTCCCTCAATTTTATCTACAAAATTGGGGGATGTTTCTTTTACAAGATTAAAAGAGAGTGGTTTGAAGAGATGTGGGATAGTTGGTTAACCACAGGCATTAGGTCCCCGGTAACCCAAACATGCATTCCTTAAGAGGAAAGAAAGACCCCAGAACACACATACCTCACTAAGCCCCGTGAGCTTGCGGGTGTAGGTGGGTCGTGTGAAAACGTAGACTGGGAGCGCATGGTTGGCATGATGGGTGTGAGCCACACGAAGGGCCTCCTGAACACGGAAGCTGACAAAGTTGCGACCGTGGGTGGAGGAAGCCAGTGTCTCATCCAGGTAGACAGAGGGAAAGAGGGCCGTACTCTCAGCCCACAGCCAGGCCAGCTGGTCGTTGCGGGCCACCTCCACATCAGGACAGCGGCCTGTGTACATCTCGCGGTTCTGTACATAATCATGGTTATAGCAGTCGGGAAAGAGGTAGAAGCCCCAGAGGTGCCGAGGTCTGACCGCCTTGACACGGCGTAGTGTTTCTAGCATGAACTGTCGAGCAGCAAACTCAAATTCGTATTGTGCCTGCTTGATTATTTGGTCTGATGGCCAGTTTGGGTGGCGATTGGCCACCAGCTGGCGGGAAGACTGGCGGTATACATCCTTGTCCTGCCAGTTGCGAACCCACACAGGCCGCCAATCCTCCCAGTCAATGACTGCCAGCCCCGCGGGCTCCTGGCTGCGGATGTAGTACTCCACGGGCTGCCGGAGCCTTTCCAGGTGCGCCCAGAGGCTGCCATTCTGAGGCACACCGCCGTGCACAGACGTCCCCGCTGCGTCAAAATGTGGATACAGGCCTAGCCGGTTGTAGTAGAAGATGGTGATATTTTGGTTGACGAAACCCTGATTAGGTGAGGCCTCTACATCGAAGGCCCTAAGGTCCAGTGGCACTTTGTGTCGTGGGGCGCAGTCCTGTGTGGGCACATCCCACGCTACCACAAAGGGCCGGCCCGTAAAGATGGGTGATGCTGTGGGCTTCAGCTCCAAGGCCCATGCCACTGCCAGCAACAGGGCCAGTGTGAAGGTGGGACCCAGTCCTGCCCGCATGCTGGGGCCACAGGAAGTGTCACCTGCCTGGCACCAGCTCAGGAACTAAAGGGTGGGAGAAAACAAATCAGTGTACAGAACCCATGTGCTGTGTGGTATACTGTGCCCCTGGCAGTTCAGACCACTGAGGGAAGTTAGCAGGTTTGAGAGATCATGGGCCCCTAAAGGGCAGGCAGGACACCCTGGAGACTCACTACTAGAAGCAGGGTTTCTTTTGGGGCAGGTGGCAGCTGATGGCTGGGCCAGAGTCATTTGTAGGTACGCGACCTTTCTGGGAAAGCGTTGAATGGTCCAGAGCCACTTATGTGCCCAGTTCTGTACCATCCAGTACATGGTTTCACAAAGCTCTGAGCCCTAAGCCCCACCCTGCACCCCTGTAAAGACCTCTTATCCAGGGAAGGGGCAGCATTTAGGGAAGCAGGGCACAACCCATCCAGGAAAGGCGCACAGCCGAGGAGCTGGTATCTGCAGCAGCCGGGCTGTCTGTCACAAGCTGGTCAGGAGCTCACTCGCTCAGGCTCGGAGAGGCGCGGCGGGGACAAAGGGGCAGCAGCGGACCTCCCACGGCGGCGGGCCCTTCCCTCCACAGCCCCCCGGAATGCGCGCGCACCCGCACGGCGGGTCCTGGGTGGAAAGCACTCAGCCCGGCCTTTGTGCGCGACCCCGCCCCCGCCCCGCACGTGGGGCCCGAGCCCGGCCGGGTTGGGGGTGGGTTCCTGGGCTCTCGCGCTCTCTCTGAGGGCATCCCAGGGGACTCGGCGCCCAGCCCGCAGGGAGAGATCTGCAGGCTCACGACGCCCGCTCTCACCTCGCACCGGCCTCCGCCATCCCGGGCCCAGCCCGGCCCGCTCCGGCCCAGCGCCCCGGCTCGGCCCCGCCCCCAGGTCCGCGGGCCCTTTAAGGATCCAGCAGGAGGTGGGCTCGGAGCGGGGCCCGCCGCCCCGGCGGGGAGGTGTGTCCGCCTTTCTTATCCTCCCCCCGCCGGTGCCGCGTTTCAGGATGGAGGGCTTCCAGATCCTGCGCCGAGGAACGTGGCCTCCTATCTGAGACCCGAGGACCCTTGGAACTGGGGATTTCTCCAGGGAGTCTCGGCCGCGAGAGCCAATCAGCCCAAAGCTTTACTCCCACAGTCCTCCCAGCTCCACGGGGCAGCCGGCCTCTTAAAGGGACAGAAGCAGGCATGGGGCGGAGGAACGTGGAATAAAGGAGGTGGCGCGCGGCTCTGGCCAGAAGGCGGTGCTGCAGCACCCCAAAAGCTTTGGCTGGGGGCAGCTGCGGTCCAGTCCCGAATCCCAGCACCGGGGCCCCCTTGTGTGGTAAAAGGGATTCTGACCCTCTTGGGATTGAACGCACAACCTTCTAGGAATCCCACATCCCCTGCGGCCTGCGGTCTGCTGGTAGGGAAGCCCGGACCCCGCCCCTCCAGGGGAGGGGGTTTAGGACCGCCTCTGGCCCTCCCGGAGCAAAGCCCAGGCCGTGGTCGTCCTAGCAACTAGGGTTGTGGGTCGCCGCGTGGCGAGAGGGAGTGGGGGTAGGGATGTTCAGCTGGGCCTGGGGGTGGGGAGGTAGGCTGTCCCCTTTCTCCTGGTCCGCATCAGAGGCAGGCGAACCGTGGGGTGCACTCCTGTTCAGTTTAGGGGAGGAGTACGACTCTTGCAGAAGCTTCGGGCTAAACCTTGGAGAAAGCCAGCTGTAAGAGCTCCCAGGTGCCTCCATTCTACATCCCGAACCCCTTTGCCTCCTAAGCCCCTTGGGGGGGGGGGGCGCAAGCTTGGAGCTGGGCCCTCGCCTTGGCTTAGATCCGTTCCCCAGTGCGCGATTGGACTCCCCAAGGGGCCTTCGAAGCTGCCCAGTCCCCTTCCCCCGCGCACCCCAGAGCAAGGCAACGAAGCAAGCGCGTCCATCAGTTTGAGCCGGCCTCACCTGTGAGCCTGGGGGAGTCCGGAAGCCCCCCTCCTTCCTCAAGTGAGCTGTAGGCCGGCTACTTGCGCCAGCTGCTGCCCATCGGGCAGCCCGCCGAAGGCTTGATAAACCCCATTCCCTCCCACCGGCTCCCCGCCTCCATCCAGTCCTTTCTCCTCACTTCCTGCTGCTGCCCCTCTGAGGGAAAGGGCCAGGAACAGGCTGGGGGAGGAGATTGACGTGCCCTGGGCCCCTTGATGGCTGGCTGCTGTTCCACCCTTCCTCTGACTGGGTTCTGGCCCCGCCAGTTGTGACAGGTGACAGGAAAGCTATGGGCCCAGGTCCATTCCCTTGGGGTTGGGGGTCATCTGTAAATACTGTATAGGTTGTGAAGGTAGCTCAATAGTGATGGACTTTGTGGGAGTCACACTATTTATGGATGCTCAGCTGATCCCCTAGAGCAGCCCTGGTGAAGGGGGAGTGTTAGGGAGCCGTCCAGGAGCTGAGTCACTTTTTTTTTTTTCCACTGAGAGTGGAAGTGTCCCAAGTTTGACAAAAAGGACAGTGGTGTTCATACTTATGACCCTGTGAGCTGGGCAGGGTCCAGTGGAGGGAAGGTCCTGGGTGGATTCCACTGTCTGCTGCTCCTTACCATATGGGTGAGGAAGTGCACAATGGGGCCCCATGGAGGACTACAGCAAGGTCCTAACATATCTCCAAAGGTATGGATAAAATTACCTCCCCTCAGACATTCTGAGCTTATCCCTCAGAACCTCACTGGCTCAGGGACCTTTCTTTTAATAGCAGGCTGAATGGGGAATTAGGGGAGGTGGGTAGTGTCCCAGTATGGCTGGCTGGGTTGGAGCTCTAGGAAGCTCCAAGGGTGGGACCCCTGGGAAAACAAAGGCCAGGCCAGACTATCCCAGGGCAGGGACATTTCCTCCAGCAGCCAGCAGGAAGGAAGTGAGCACAGCCCAGTGGGAGGCAGTGGGGAAGCACTGTCCTGACTCCTATTGTTTCCAGCATAGGGGTCAGCTGAGCAGGCCCAGCACAGGGAGTTCCCCCAGGCAGGATGGTGGTGCTGGGAGATAGGACACTGGTACGGGAGGGGGTTGGTAGAAGATACCAAGAGCAATAGGCCTTGGCTGTATCATGGGGAATAGAAAGCTCACATAACTGCTGAGAGTGGTGGTGCACGCCTTTAATCTGAGACAGAGGTAGAAGGATCACCATGAGTTCGAGGCCACCCTGAGACAACATAGTTCCAGGTCAGCCTGAGCTAAAGCGAAGACCATACCTTGGGAAAAAAAAGAAAAACAAAGCTCACATAACTGAATATCTTAGCTGCAGGGATAATTCTACTCCAGACTTGACAAGTTCAAGCCCTCTGAAAGACTGGAAGGCCAACTGCAGAAACCTAGCTTTGCAGACAACCTGCCTCACAGCAGACCCTGAAAAGTATATACAGAATGCTCACAGGCAGCAAGAGATTAGAAGCATTGGAAGTGAATCTAGCTCACCCTCAATGGTGGCCTGAGTGGTCAGGTAAATTGGAATGCAGAGCCTAGTAGGAGGCCAAGGCTGTGGTGGGACCTGACTGCTTGCTGTTCAACTAAGAGTGGTGTACCTTTGAAGTCCATGAGGCTCAGGCTGAGGTGAACTAACAGGGTTGGTACCAGAGCTGTCTAGGGACAGAGGCCTTTGTGATTCCAGCCAGGGTCCCAAACATAATACACAGGTGAGGGCCTGTGGTGAGGTCTACGTGAACACACAGCCACCTGCTGGCCACGGCTGGTATTGCCACAGGCCATGCTCAGGCTTACTACTTTTTTTTTATTTGTTTTGTTTTTCGAGGTAGGGTCTCGCTCTAGTCCAGGCTGACCTGGAATTCACTATGTAGTCTCAGGGTGGCCTTGAACTCACTGCGATCCTCCTACCTCTGTCTCCCGAGTGCTGAGATTAAAGGCGTGCGCCACCACGCCTGGCTAGGCTTACTACTTTTGATGGGTGCTGGACATGGTGGAGAGGTGGGCCTGCCAGAGTTCAGTGCCAAGCCTACCACTTGAACTTAGGTGATAGCCTGGGCATTGGGTATTACAACCTCAGAGGATGCCACACTTGTGTATAGGGTCTACAAATAATTTTACTGAAACTCAACAAATGACACAACAGTCTTCCTATGCTGGGGGCCACCTTCCCCAAGCCATCTCCCACATTCTAGAAGCACACAGCTTCCACATTAAGCCATTTTTTAAAGTCAACTATAGAAATCAGACTTTTCTCAACACCATCATAGTCTAGACTATTTACAAACCTTCACATTTTAAGTATTTCTTTTATGGTTGTCCCTCCTTTCTGTCCCTACAAAGGGGCTCCAGTACTTTCCCTTGACTGATCCTGAAGGTGTGAAGACACCACAGGGGTAAGGGTAGTGAGTTCCTCATAGACACTGGCACCACCCTAGAGGGGGTGGTGCTTCTTGCCACTGGGTGGTGGACAGCCCTTCCCCAAAAGGGAAGAGGGGACTGGTGCAAAGGCAAGGGGGATTAGACATAATAGGTGGCTTGGGGCAACTCCCCAGAGGAGCACAAGTCCACAGCCTGTCCTGACCCTGGCCTGCACCCTCTCAGGTGGGGGGAGGGCACAGCTAGTTTCATTGGGGAAGGATCAGCCCAGCCCTGGGTGAAAGGAAAAGCCTGCCATGCCAGCCCCCATGCCTATTTAACAGCCAGTGAAGTGTCCTTCCTAGAGCGGGAACAAGTGGCAGGTAGGTGGGAAGAATCAGGCTGGCTCGGTCCCCAGCCTCTGTCCAATACAGGAGGAATCGAGGTAGCAAACGGCTGAAATGCTCTGACTAGGGAGTAAGGGGCATGAGGGCAGGGAAGTTCCCACTGGCATACAGCTCCCACAGCCCAGGGGCTGGAAGAAGGCCGACTTTGTAAAGTGCTGTAGCTTCTAGCTGGGCCAGGCCCTAGGCAAGCTTGGAAGAAAGTAGGCCAGGCAAGAACTAGGAACCAGGCATTCCTGACCAGCGTATGTCCTGCCTGATTTTTGCAGGAGTGACTTAGAAGGGTGGGCTGGTAATTCTGTCATTAGCCATCACCAGTCAGCAACCACCTTTTGTCCATACACAAACCAATACAAGTTAATGCCAACCGGACTGTCCCGCTCAAAGCTGAAGGTTCTGGGCCAATGGAGTTTATGCAGGGTTGTAGTCCCAGCCTGGACTCCTCAGTGGAAGTCACACCTTGAGTTTCTTGCTCGGCAGTGGGTGCTTGTGTCTGCCAACCCTAGGCTCACACCTCATAGAGGATCACTGGGAAATCCACGTGGATGCGGGGAGGATCCAGCTTCACGATGCCCTGCGGCAGAAACAGAGGTCAGCTTAGGGCCTCTACTTCACCAAGCCTTTGTGTTCTACCCAGCTCCTCCCTGTTAGACCTCCATATACTTGATGTCACCTCTATGACCACCATCCAGCCCCTCACCTGAGGAATCAGATTCTTATGTACCCGCCTCAGCTTGGCCCGCTTCTGCCCGTTCTTGGTGACGATTGTCTCCTCGTAGAACTCATGAGCCAGATCCCCATCTTCATCATAGAACATGGAGCTGAGTAGAGAAGGGAACAGGCTGGGCTGCAGCCTTGAACCTTGTCATGGCAGATGCCACAGACCATGGAGAAGTGTGCTCAACCCCAAGTGGGGTAGGAACAATTTGGGTAGGAAGAAGAAAGATCGTATTTGGAGAATCATTTGCTTGGGGCTTGGGGGTGCAGTAATGACCAGTTACAATGACATACCTCCAAGAGAGGCTGACACCCCAGCACTGACCAGAAAAACCAAAGCCAGTTTTCATCACTGGTCTGTTCCCCAAGGGCAGCCATTCTTGTATCAGGCCCTTCATCCAAAGTTTAGACTCGGTGGATGGGAGGGGGGAGGGGGATAGTGGCCTGAAGTCACTGCTGGCCCAGTGCCAAGGACTGAGATAAGTGTCTGAGCTTTCCCAAGCGATCGGTAAAGCTAAGCCGCCACTGCTGTGTCTCTGGTATCTACTGTCAAATTTCCACCATAAGAAGGGCCCGAGACAGGCCATGCTGGTGCTTCCGTGGGCCCGCGGGTTAGGTCGAGGCTCCAGACGTGGAGAACAGAAATGAATGAAGGTCTTTTCCCTTGTCCATCCCACCGAGAGGAAGGGCAGGTGCCTTTAGCAGGAGCACGGACGCCCTCCACCTGCAGGCTGCTGTCAGAGACCAGGGACAAGCCTCGGGGGTCCCTTCCCCGGGGAGAGGCCGCCCGCCGCCCACCCTGCTTCATGGCCCGCGGCGCCCGGCCACCCCGAGACGGACAGACCGACCGATAGCCGTGCCCTTACCCGCGGCGTGTGAAGACGAAGGGGGGCACCGCTCGGGCCCGAGGCCGCACCAAAGCTTGCTCGGCGCCCGCCGCCTCGGGGCCGCCGCCCCCCGCCGCCGAGGCAAAGGGCCACAGGCCCCGCGCTTTGGAGCCGCTGGCGCCCATGTCAGGGCCGCCGGCGCATGGCGGAGCCAGTAGGCGCCCCGCGTTCACCACAGCGCTGCGGCTGCCGCCATGCCCCCTCCAGCCCCGGCTCGCAGGTGCCGCCGCCGCTGCCTTCCGCAGGCTCGGCCGTCTCCACGGAAACCTCACTTCCGCTTCCGCCAGCCCCGCACGTGCGCGCGCCGAGTGGCTGCGGCTCCTGTCGGTCTGCGCGGCAGAACCAATGCCACTCTCAGAAGCCGGGCCTCCCAGGATGCGCTGCGAGAGCCGCGGTCCCGGCAGGCTCCGCTCTTGTCAGCGGGGCGCCCGCCCCTCCCTCCCTCCCTCCCTCCCTGGAGAGCCGTGCCAGCGCCCAGGTGCGGGCTGGCCGTCCAAAGTCCCCGGAGCTCAGGGGCGTACCCAACTAGGTCACCTCAAACCGGCGGGCACCTTGGGTTTTTTCATTTTCGAGCTAGGGTCTAGCTCTAGTCTCGTTCTAGGCTGACCTGGAACTGTTTTAGGCTGGCCTCGAACTCACACTTCCCAAGTGCTGGGATTAAAGTTTCGCGCCATCACGTCTGGCTCATTTTGCTTTTTCTTTTATACAGCCATGTTTCTGTAGGTGCTATCCTTATATACAATGAAATCAACACTAAGAGGAATTAAACTGGCCAAAAAGAATTTTAAATTTGGCCAAATTTCTTAATGCTACAGAAGTCTGAAAAGAGAATTCAGTGTTCTAAATTAACCAGAATGCTGGCTTCAAGAAGGCGATTGTTAACAGCTTTGGTACATGTCCAAGTGTCTGGTCCACAGCAGCAGATGAAATATTTGGTAAAGAGCATATGCCATGGCTGCTCTCAGAGATTGGTGTGTACAACTTATTCTTGTCCCCACCATAACCAGAGCCCCCGAGTGCCCAGTGATGCCTGAATACTTAGGCATACATCTCCTTTATATATAATATATATAATATATATATTGGTCCCATGGGAACCTTGCAAAGGATATACTCTGAACTGGTCCATCACTGTTGGACACCACTCACAGGAGGAGCTATCCTAGCCATGGGCCCAAAATAGAGTCAAAAAGCAGGATTCTTAAATCTTTATTCAGCCATTCTCTCAGGCCTTGGGCCCTGATGATGACTCATCCCCCACTCCCTTTCCCCACAAGAGGCATTCAGTTGAGGTCACAGAACATTACATACATTCACACACTTCATCAAAAATATCTGAGGGAGACCCTGGCTTTGGCAAACAAGGAAAGGGTCTGGCCTAGTGACATTCTCCTTGGAGAAGCTTTGTTGCTGCACCAAACCAGCCCCATCTGACCTCAGGGTGTGTGTATAAATCAGAAGGCACTACAGAGGGAGACCCAGACTCTACCTCAATCGCCTGCCTTATTCTGGGCACCCACCTTTGGCTCTAAGGCTATCCCGAGACTCCATCCAAGACCCAAAATAACCTTTCTTCATTAGATGAAGGTCTCATTCCTGCAAAATAACCCTGTTCTGTTTGCAGGCTGTTCAAGATCCTCACAGCTGAGACCCAAATCAAAGAAGCTTCTGCTCTACCCCTGCTGCAAGCCTGGAGCAGCTACCCATGTTATTGACCCAGCATGAGGGGCAGAGGGATGCAAAGCCATGCCCTGCTATACCCACTGGTTGACAGAGGGCCAGCTCTTTCCCTGTTCTCTCGGCTCATTACCCCCCAACAGGGGAGGGCCTCTATGCACACTCACTCCTCAGGCCCCATGGGCTCTGTCACACTCACACGGCATGCTGTTGGCACTGCCGATTCTCCTGCCACCCAGGGGTACAAAGAGGTCACCCCAAGGGGCAGGCGTGCAGGGCCTCTTGGATCTTCTGACGGCAATGAGAGTACTTCTGCAGGATCTGACGGAGATGTGCCTCTTCTTCCCGCTGCAGGATGCGCAAGAAGTTGTGTAGTTCAGGCATGCTGAAGGCATCCCACTGCAAAAGGGAGGGGGATACACAGGTTGTACCAGGCATGGCTAAGCAGGCAGATCCTCTTCAGAGAAGACCAGCACATCATGGTTATAAAACTAGAATTTGGCTTTTTGATGTTGGACTGTTTTTTTTTTTGTTTGTTTGTTTGTTTTTGTTGTTTGAGATAGGGCCCCACATTAGCACTCTAGTGCAAGCTGACCTGGAACTCA
>PVHP010005472.1:50393-65266 GCA_004024765.1 Zapus hudsonius
GAGAGAGAGAGAGAGAGAGAGAGAGAGAGAGAGAGAGAGAGAGAGAGAGAAAGAGAGAGCACACCAGGGCCACCACCTTATGGGTCTGGCTTATGTGGGTCCTGGGGAATTGAGCCTGGGGCCTTAGGCACTGGAGGCAAGTGCCTTAACCACTGAGCCATCTCACATGCCCCTGTTTTGTTTTTTGAGACAAGGTCTTAATATGTATCATAAACTGTCCTTGAAGTTGTTATGTAGCCCAAACTGACATACTTTTTTTTTTTTTTTTTGGTTTTTTGATTTTTCAAGGTAGGGTCTTGCTTTAGCCCAGGCTGACCTTGAATTCACTATGTAGTCTCAGGGTGGCCTCAAACTCACAGATGAATCCTCCCACCTCTGTCTCTAAGTGCTGGAATTAAAGGTGTGTGCTACCACACCCAGCCAGGCTGACCTTTGTCATTCTTCTGCCTCTGCTTCCTGAGTGATTAGAGGCACACTTCACTATGCCCAGGTTGATGTTGGCTCTTGTTGGAAGTCTGTGATGAACCCCATTAACAATCCTACATGCTCCACCAAGCCCCATCCCCAGTCCTCTTTCTATTTTTTACTTTGAGACAGGGTCTCACTTGATGGTCATGGTGGTGGCACACTGGTAGGCAAATGCTGAAGAGAATGAAGCAAGAGGATCATGAGCTCAAGATAGAGTCTTCCAAAAGCTACCCAGGATGATCATAAACTCACTAGTGGAAGGAGTGGGTATAGCAGGGCATGGCTTTGAATTCCTCTGCCCCTTGTGCTGGGTCATAACATGGGTAGCTGAGCGTCATGGTGAACTTGTGGTTCTCCTACCTCTGCCTCCCAAGCGTTGGGATTAAAGGCATGTGCTACCACACCCAGTTTATAGTTTCTATTTTTTTTTTAAGTAGGGTTTCGCTCTAGCCCATGCTGACCTGGAATTCACTCTGTAGTCCCAGGCTGGCCTCGAACTCACAGTAATCCTCCTACTTCTGCCTCCCAAGTGCATGCACCACTTTAAAAAAATTTATTAACTTATATGAGACAGAATCATTCTGTAGCTCAAGCTGACCCCAAACTGCAATAATCCTGTCTCTGCTTCCCAAGTACTGGGATTGTAAGTGTGAGCTACTAGACTTGGTTTCTTGGGGTAAGCTCTAGGCCTTGGCATGAGTGTCCTGGAAGCCTGCACTTTAGCTACAAGACCCATATACTCTGGAGAGGCTGTGTGGGGCTTGTCCTCCAGCCCATCAACCTTGAAAGGAAGGAAAATGTGTACTCACATTTACCTCCCCAGAATCATTCTCCTTCAGGACAAAGCTCAGGGCTTTCTCACTGGGCCCTGCAAGAAGTCGTAGCTTCAGGGGTTGCTCATCATCCAACAGTTTTCGGAAGTACACTGGAGGCCAGGCAGGAGGAAAGAGATGGGCGATCAGAGACAGGCGAAGATGCTTCAGCCCCTGCATGCACAGGTACGCACACATATGCCCTCACACAGGGTGGGCTGGAACAGGAAGCCTACCTTGACCATGACGCTCAGCCCGTTCAAAGAGTGCAAACTTGCGGGGATCATCCACCACTGAGAATTTACGCAGTAGGGCCTCAATAACCTCACGTGCCCGTGTGCGTGACAGAACATGCAGGTGCTTGATAGCATCTTTAGGCAGGTAAAAGGAAGTGCGTCGCTTCACAGCTGTGCTCCGCCCTGAGTTCTTCCTTGCATCATGTAATGACTGTGGTTTCTTGCTGGAGGGTACTGAGACAGGGCGCACCAGTTTTAGCTGAACCTTAATAAAGCCTGTGTAAGAGCCATCCTTGTTCTAAAGAGAGAGAAAACAAACTATGACAGGTAGCTCCACTGGAGATGGTATAGGCTAGGGCTCAGTTTATGTGGGACAAGGCAGGGTATGCATAAATCATTGCCTGGACCCACCCAAGAATACCTTGATCATGACTCTTTAGGCATCAGGCACAGGGCTGGGTTGCTGCCCCTCACCACACCCCTTCCCTGAGCAATCCACTCACCAGGCTCATAAAGAGGTTGCTGTTGATCTGACCATTGTACTCCTTGATCTTCTGCTCAACCTCAGCCTGAGAAAGATCAGGTGTCTCCCATTCCACAGGCTCATCCTAAAAGACAGGCCAGCATATTGGGCCCTTGAGAAGCCTAGGACTTGGATGCCATCCTTGGAACCTGATTTTTTTTGTTGTTGTTGGTTTTTTTGAGGTAGGGTTTCGCTCTACACTCTAGTCCAGGCTGACCTGGAACTCACTATGTAGTCTCAGGGTGGCCTTGAACTCACAGCAATCTTCCTACCTCTGCCTCCCGAGTGCTGGGATTAAAGGCGTGCACCACCACGCCTGGCTTGGAACCTGATTTTGACCCTGTCACTGAACTCATCCAACTTGAATCTGTCACTGCTCCTGGTTCTTCATGCTACAGGTGAAAAGAGCAATGGTAGAATCATTTGACTTCTTTATGCTGCCTCTCTAGGGCCATTTCCACCATGGATGTGGGCCTAAGGACATCAGAGAACCAGAGACAACTGAAGCACAAGGCCAGAAGTCATAGTCCATGTCAGAAGTCAGGAAAACATGAAGGGCAATGTCACACTATTTCGAAAAGCTCTTCAATCCCAAGTACCACAAAAAAATAAATACAAGTAAAACCACATCTTATCTCCATAGCTGACTCCAGCTCCCTAGTTGAGTTAGGGTTTGTCCTGAAAAAGGCAGCCCAGTTTTCCAATCTGTACCAGCACACTCTTGGGGAAGGAAGCATGGGAGATAATGCGTGTCAGTAGTGCACCCCCAGTGGCTGCAGGGAAGGGTAATATCTACAGTGTTAATGCCCTTAGTGGGGTTCTTGGAGCCCACCCCACCACATTGCAGACATTGAAGAAATCACTGCCACATACCATTTAACCTTGACTCAAGCTGCACAAAAGGCAGCTTCAGGCCAGGTTCCAATCTGCCAGAGGGGTACAGTCAGCTTCCTGCAGAGCCTGTCCCACAAGTACCGAGTAGGTGAGCTTCTGTGATTCCCTCTGCTGTCTGGAGACTTAGCCCAAAGATTTTTAACTCCAGCACCTCCTTCAGGGACTGGATTCTTGCCGGAAGGGTGGAGTGTGGGTCAGGGCAGCCAGGACTCCCAACTTACTTTCTACTAAACTCACTTGGCCCCACTCCCTCAGGCTGATTTCCTGTTGACATCTGAATGGCCCTGGTTGGAATGGGAGTCTTAACAATCACAGCTGAGATCACCAACTGACCAATATTTTGTCCCAGAGGAATTCTCACCAAGGTCTCCTACAGAATACCATACCCAGCTCTCAGCCCAGGAGAGCCAGGGCCCTTCCCAACTGTTGCTTTGGAGCCCTCTACCTTGTTTAAACAGCTGATGGGGATGAGAATGAGGGGACAGAGTGGAGCCCACAACTTCTTAGCAGCATCTTTACCCAGACCCTGCTACTCTTCAGCAGTCCTAAGGGCCCGGGGGCTGAGGACCATGACTTCACAGGAAAAGGGACCAATATCTTATTCCTCTTCTTTGGCAGCACTCTGAACTCTAGCTTGGGAATAAGAAATTTTACTCCTTCCCTTTTTGGTTTATTCTCAGCTCATTTCAGCCTCCGCCTTTCTTTTTGTTTTGTTTTTTGAAATAGGGTTTGGCTCTAGCCAAGGGTTGACTACTCACCACAATTCTCCTACCTCTGCCTCCCAGTGCTGGGACTAAAGGTGTGCCCCAGCCCTTATTTAGGTGAGCCTCTCCCAATATTTTCATTTGTAAAAGGAAAAGGCCTGGACTAGAAGTACACTGTTCTGTCCAGATTCTAGGGAGGAAGTTTCTTTCTGGTAGAAGAGAATTTCAACCACGTCCCACAGGGGTGTACAGCAGAGCAGGACCATGGAATGTCCCTTCGTGCCTTAGGAGCACTCTCTACCCCACCACTGTGTTTAGTCTTACTTTTTCCTCACCTTCCTCAACTCAAGCCTCACACTCCTAAGCTACCCTAGCAGCCCTTAATGGTGCTGGGATGGCCCTTCGCTCCCTTTCTGCTGGCCAGCACCTGGGGCTCTCCCCACCATTCATTCCATAAGACGGCCCAGTCTGAGCGGCCGCGCTGAGCCAACTTCTTCTGTAAGAAAACGTTTTAAAATCAAATTTTATCCAAAGCATCATCTGCATCTTGCTCAAATAAGGAATTCTACTCCGTTGACCACCATAGGGAGCTTCACAGGCCCGCGTCTCGGCAGGTCTGGCCCGTGTGCCACGCCCATGACACCTCTACCTAAGTCTCCGGAAGGAGATTCCAGGGGCTCAGCTTGACGTCATCAGGTAGGGGGACCCTCTCCCCCCACGGCCACCCCAAGGCTCCCGACGAGCTCCAGAGCTCAGTCCTTCTCCAGCTCAGCAGCCGGCGGCCCGTCCGATCTGACCCGGGAGGGGTCGTCATCGGCGGACCCGCGTCCACCCGGTCGGGACCGGCCAGGGAGCCCCTGGGCGGCGGGCTCCACGCCCGGGGTCCCACCTGCTCCCGGCGCGGCCTGCGGACCAGCGAGGTGCGCGCCGTGAAGTACTGCTCGAGCTCCGAGTCCGAGTCCTCCTGGCTGCAGTAGCCGCTGCTGGTCGTGCTGCTCCAGGTCATCTCGAAGGAAGGCGTCTCCGCCTCGCCCATGGCCGCCGCACCGCCCGGTCCCCTCGCGCCTCCGACCACCGCCCCGGGCGCCTGCCTGCGTGTGCGCTCGCGTGTCGGGACTGCGCTTGCGCGGCGGCCACCACCCCACCGCAACCGTTAGGACGGTCCAGCTCGGGCCTCATTGGGGGAGGAGGAACGTCGAGGGGCGGGGACACCGTGCCTCGAGGAATGACCTCATCGCACCGGCAGCTCACGGGCTCCGCCTGCCAGAGCCCCGCCTTCCAGGGAACGCGGCGCAGGGTGTGCGCTTGCGTAACGTTGACACCAGACCGGAAGTGTGCGCGGGAAGGGCGCGAGCCGGAGCTTAGCTCCCTCTCGGCTGCGGCTGGGAGCCTGCCCCCGCCACGCCCCTGCCGCCGGGAAGCCCGCTAGTTAGGACGTCCCCGGGGCTCTGCTCGGACGCGGGCGCACCGAGCCCGTCCCCCCGCCCGCCCGCCCACGCTCACCACGTTCGTGTCCCGCTCCAGCGCGGGATCCCAGCCCAGGTCCCGGGGCCCGCAGCAGTCCAAGCAGACGAGTGCGCGGCATCGGTAATGGCAGGTGAACTTGCAGTCTGTAGAGAGGGCTGCCGTGAGGCCGAGCTGCCCTAATTCTGGTTCAAGGGCGCCACCACCCGGGACCGGAGGAGAGCCATTGCCCGCACATGCTGCCTGCCTGGCCTCGTCTCAGGTCCACTGCATCACTGCTAGCGTCGGTCCCCGGGCACATCTGGACACTGGCTCAATATCTGGGTCCCCTAAGAGCCTGCCGCATAAGTTCTTTCCTGTCACCCATTTTCTAGAAAACAGAGCCTTTTAATCTACCACTTTCCCTTGTCATTTGTCTTCTCGGACACTGGTTTACACAAGCCTGCCTTTAAAATATAGAACTCTTCACGGATATGTGCATTCGTCCTGGTGCAAGGGCCACGCTCATTTATCGGAGTATCTGTGCTGCTGAAGCAAGCACTGTTGACTGTTTTGAGACAGGGTCTCCTGTAGCTCAGACTCCTGATCCTCCTGCTTCCACCTCCCAAGCGCTGGCATTACAGGTTTGGCCACTACACCCAGCACAAGAACCAAAAATTTTAAAATCTTCTTTACCTATTGGTCGAGCTTGTCCCTCTTTCCAGAAACTGCCCTAATCGAGATCCTCAACAGTCTGTTTTCATCTTCTTAACATGATCCCCTTGACTCCCAGGGACAAGACCTACTAGCTAGGTTTTCCACCCACTAACCTGTAACTCCTGCTCATTTCCTTTGTTTCTTCTATTTTTGTTTTGTTTTTCAAGGTAGGGTCTCACTCTAGCCCAGGCTGACCTGGAACTTATTCCATAGTCCCAGGCTGTTCTTGAACTCACAGTGATCCTCCTACCTCTGCCTGACTGGCCTCATCTCAGTGTCCCTGGGCACATCTGGAAACTGGCTAGAGTCCAGGTCTGCTCAACATCTGGGTCTCTTAAGAGCCTACCGCAGAAGTTCTTTCCTGTCACCCATTTTCTAGAAAACAAAAGCCTTTTAAGCTACCACTTTCTCATTGTCCTGAGGGCTGGGATTAAAGACGTGTGTGCTACCATACCTGGCCCTGGTTCTATTTCAACCTCCAGGTCTAATGGTTCAGATTTAGGGCTCTTATCTGAGAACTAGCCTGCTCTGTCTAGTACTTGCCCCAGCCCAAGGCCCTAGCACCGATCCACCCCTTCAGATGAAATCCTAGAATAGAGATTTCAAGTGAACATGGCCAAATCTCACTGTCACTTCACCCCCACCCTTGCCACGATTTCTATCTCAGCAAAAATCGTTACTATTAGCCCAGCTATTTGAGGCAAAACCCTGACTCATCCTTGATTCCTTCCTGTACCTCTTTTGAAACACCCAAACTGTCCTGTTTCTCATCTCCAGAACCACTTTACCTTAAGAACACTGCAGTGACCCAGTCCTTGTTTCTGTTTTGTCACAAATTCCTGTGATTAAATCAGCTCAATTTATGTCATACTCTGGTAGTGAATGAGGGCTCTCTAGTCATACCATACACAAGCCTGCAATACTACTCCTAAATTCTTTTTTTTTTGGGGGGGGGGTTTCAAGGTAGCGTCTCTATCTAGTCCAGGCTGACCTGGAATTCACTTTAGTCTCAGGCAGGGTGACCTCGAACTCACAGCGATCCTCCTACCTCTGCCTCCCAAGTGCTGGGATTAAAGGCTAGGGCCACTACACCTGGCTAAACATTTTTTTGCACACTTTTTTTTTTTTTTGGTTTTTCGAGGTAGGGTCTCACCCTAGTCCAGGCTGACCTAGAATTCACTATGTAGTCTCAGGGTGGCCTTGAACTCATGGCAATCCTCCTACCTCTGCCTCCCAAGTGCTGGGATTAAAGGCGTGCACAACCACGCCTGGCCCTAAATTCTTACATGGCTCAAAACACTGTCAACCCAGGCTGCACATTAGAAGGAACTAGAGAGTTATATATATATATATATAATGCTGGGGCTGGAGAGATGGCTCAGCAGTTAAGGCACTTGTCTGTAAAGCCTAAGGACCTGGGTTTGATTCCCCAGTATCCACATAAAGCCAGATGCAGAGTTCGTTTGCAGTGGCTGGAGGCCCCCCTGCATGTCCATTTTCTCTGTTTCTATCTCTGCTTTCAAATAAATAAAAGTAAATTTTTAAAAAGCCTGAATACCTAGGGCTTTCCTCCAGCAACTGACTCCAGGTTTGAGCTAAGATCCAGGCATAAGGGGTTTGAAAGGCTGTAAAGTGCCCTGGTGATTCTTACAGTTGGTGTACAGCCAGCGATTTCTGCTGCTCTTGACTCCCAGGAGAGCAAAAGGACCACTCTGTGTGATTGGCTGAGGCTCTCACCCCCCAATTCGCTGGGCCAAATACAGATTTTTGCTAAATACTCAACAAAGGTCCTACTTGTAGGGAGCCCATCCAAGGCACCACTTCCACATCTAGGTAAAGATCATCCAGGAAAGCGGGAAGAGGCAGACCTGGGAATGTAGCAAAGGCTCCTCAAGAAGGGCCCAGGCGTATCAAAGACAAACTTGAAATCAGCCAGCCCGTATTCACAGGCAACAGCCTGTCCTACTGTGTCCCAGCCACAGATGGAGTGTGACAAGGGGTGGATAGGGCAAGGCATCATCACCACCGACCCCCTCGCCGCCACTTGACCTCCCATTACGCTCTCACGGCTGTGGGGGGCCGCTACTCACGCACGCACTGCAGGCCCTTGCGCACGACGCCCCAGATGAAATCGCCACAGAGGTCGCACCACGTGTGCGTGGTGGGCCCTGCGGGCTGGAATCGGTGGCCGCGACCTGAGATCTGCTGTGTGGGATTGCGCGCCGTTCCGGGCGCGATGCGCAGGGCGTTGGCACGTTCCAGCCGAGCGCGGCCTGGGCCCGTGTGCCCAGACGGTGCCAGCTCCCGCAGCTCAATGAGCTCGGGCTCTGTCGACATGGCCCAGCTTCGGTGGACTCGGGGTGCTAGTGACCGTGACCGCGGGCGGGCGGACGGGCGGGCGGAGCCGCGGGGCGGGCCGCGGCTTGGGAGCCGCCCCCGGTGTCCTGGCCTGGCGGCGGGACAGAGCGCAGGGGAAATCTGGGCGAGCAGACGGTGTGGACCCGTGGACGGGGCGGGGCGGGGTGCAGGGTGGCTGGGTTGGGCCTTCTCGAAAAGCCCCCTCTCCTTCCTTGTAGCCTTCGTCCCTGTTCTTCCACCTCCCCCCCGACGAAGACGACCGCAAAGAGCCACACTGAGAGAAGCGTTTCAGGCGTTAGCTTTACTGTGCTAACGCTGGGGGGGGGGTCCCCATATCCGGCCATCATCTACACCTCCCGCCCAGACCTCTTGGCCCAGTTTGCTGAGGCTGTAGCATGATCGTCTACGCATTTTCAGGGTAGGGCAGACAGGAAGTGGGAAGCCTTGCTTGGGGATGAGTTTGCAGCTCTACTTAGCTCAGCTCTGCTCACCACCAGAGTAACTGAGCAACCAGACAGAGATCCCAAGGCACATTCTGGGTGAGTTGTTTTGGTCAGCAGCCATCACTTGGACCTGTCACCTCGGGAGGCCAGAACACAAGATTTTCTATGCTTCTCCCAGTGCTTGACTTGGCACTCCCTGCAGACGAGGGCCCGGTGAGGATGGCAGTGTCTGTGAGGACCTGGGGTGGGGCTTAGCGGTCTAGGGTCCTGGGATAAGCTCACCTGCAGCAATACCACTCTTTTTGGCACCTGGAGCAGCGCTTGGAGGCCTCTGCCTTGCAGAAAGCACAGCGAGGCTTCTCTGGAGACACCGCCTCCAGTACATCCAGCCTGTAGGTCTCAGCCCACCTGGGGGAAGGGCCAGAGGATATGAATGAACCTGACAGGTAGAGCCACGGGGGAAGCACTCCTACCAGGTCCATGTTTCCTGCATCTCATCTACCACCTCGGGGCTCACCTCCGTGCCTGCAGCCGAAGGTCATGATCTGAGGGGCTAAACACATGCTGAAGCTGGTGCTTGGCAATAGCCTGCCACTTGCCTCTGTTCTCTTTCTCTAGCCGCTCCCAGATTTCTGGGATCTAGAAGACAGAATGGAGAGGAGAAGGAAGTAGCTAACAAAAGTTGACGGTGGTCCTGAGCAACTAACATTCCAGATGCCTTACCTGTTCCAACACCAGGTCCTTCTTAGGAGGCTGCGTTTCAGCCAGGGCTAAGTGGGCCAGGAAACCTTTCAGGTCTGCCAGGTTGGGAAGTTGGTCAAGTAGTGTGTCTGTGAGGAAGGCCCGAAGCTGCAAGGTGTCCAGGGAAAGTTATTGTGAAATGTGCAGGCCAGAGGTTCAAGGAATGGGCCCTCAGGCTGGGCTGAGGTACCAGTGGGGCAGCACTGACTGCTGTTACCCAAAGCCCAACATGGGTGGGTGGGCAAAGACAGCAAGCAGGGATATAATGGGGGTTGGGATAGGATGGGGTAATTTGCCACTGGGGCCATGGGGATGTGTGGGATAAAGCTCCCCACCTTGAGCAGCTGTCCCTTAGCAAAACTTGTGAGGCAGTAGCGAGCCCGGGCCTCAGGGCTTAGCAGAAGATTGTACAGGGCGATCCACACCTGTCCATCCAATTTGCTCAGTTTTTGTTGCTCTGATGGGGCCACTGTCTGCCAGCGGCCCCCCTCAAATTGCTGCAGCTTGCCTGGGGAGAAGAATCAGTTCACTAAGAGCAGGTTTTATATTCTCTTTCTCTTTTTACTTGAGGTAGGGTCTCACTCTAGCCAAGGCTGACCTGGAATTCACTATGTTGTCTCAGGGTAGCCTCAAACTCATGGCTACCTCTTACATTTGCCTCCCAAATGCTGAGATTAAAGGCATATTCTCTTTGAGTCAGCCTGCTCTGTGGCTAAGTCTTTCTGTCAGCATGAGAGAGCTTGGACCATAGGACTTGTCTAGGCTGTAGTATTGCTGGCCCCAGACAGTGTGAGCCCTCCCTCAGTAATTGATTCATGGGCCTTGAATGCTACAGAGTCAAGGTCTAGGCCCATCTTGGTGAGGCATCTTGGTATCCTGTGTATTAACTACCCCTTTGCATCAATCCTGAAGGATTTTCTGGAATCAGCCAGCCGAGTCTTCAGCAGTTAGTCAAGTAGTGTGTCTGTGAACTCAAAGCTGTAAGTTGTCCAGGAAAGGCCATTGTGAAACAGGTGCTGGCCAGAGGGTTGTGAATCTTACCTCCTTCCCAACGGCTCCAAGGACTATGCTCTAGCAGTTCCACCAGGAGGCAGGGCAAGTTGTGAGTGCTAAGCATTCGGCTCAAGGTGCTCAAAGAAAGGCTAGGGGTGGAGGTTAGGGGTATGGAGGTAAGCAGGCCAAGTCTTGCAGTCCTCCACTGTAGGCCCCAAGCTCTAGAGAGAAGCCCACCTGTCCACACAGTCTGTGATGTATCGAAGCACTGAGAGAGCTTTAAGTGAGATCTCAAATTCCATCAGCTCTGCCTGCTTCTGCAGCTCCTGGGGTGAGAACACACAGTGTTCAAGCTGGGCCATTCCTGCCTGCGCAAGCCTGGGGAAATATACATCTAGGTTTTTGTCAATCACAGGAAACTTAGTTTACCTGCATTGGGGTACTATCCTGAAACCTCTCTTCCTCAGGAGGGGCACCGCGGCCAGTCCGAGCCACCAGCAGTGTCAGTTTGCGGTGGCAGTAGTCTACCAGGTCCAAGATTGTGTCTTCTGCTGATTCACACACCTCCTGGAGGATGGAGATGAAAACTTGCTGTCTCTGATGCCCTACACACACACACACACACACACACACACACACACACACACACACACACACACCCTGTCAGGCTCTGGTCTGCCACAGTAGCCCACTGGCAGTGATAGTGTCTCACCTTGTGAAAGAACACTGTCTCTAGGAGGTTGATGATGGAGGCCTCATGGTGTACCTACCAAAGAAGATAGGGCCTGGGCTGTGAGGAGGGGTAGGGCTGCCATCTATCTCCTGCAGTCCAGAGCCTCTGAACAGGTGTTAGCTACAGGGCCAGCTCACCACCATGTATATAGGGAAGGTGTTCTGAGGCTTGAAGTCCTCTAGCTTGCACAGCACAGGGAACACCTTCTGCTTCCACATCTCCACTGCAATCAGCTCTTCCACCAGGGTTGGGATCTTTGAAGGGTGCAGGAAAGAACAGGGATGAGATGTACCTCCCTTAGCCTGGCTTGGCCCAGCTCAGCTTTCAAATGCCCTTGAGCCCTTAGAGTCTCCCAAACCCCATAGTTCTCTCCTGTATGTTAGGCCTTCATTTCTAGTTAGCACCCACATCTCTGAGGGGACATCTCCCACGCTTCCTGTGAGTGTCCCCTGCTGCCTTGGCCTCCCTGTACTTGTGCATTATCCTCTCCTTCAACCAGGCATCCCTTTTAGGCCAGCTTTCCTGCTCATGTCCTCCCTCCTGTCATTCTCTGGCATGTCAAAGGGCTTGTGTGCCTTGGGATCACTCAGGGCCCTTTACTTTGCCCCATCCCTAGCCCATTCCCCAGTAGCCAATTCCACTTTTGATTAAAAAGTATTTTATTTATTTGCATTTGAGAGAAAGATAGAAGAGAAGCAGATGCATGCACCACTTTGTGCATTTGGCTTTATGTTGGTACTTGACTCATCAGGCTTTGTAGGCAAGTGCAAGAACAGCTGAGTGGTCTCTCCAGCCCCTCCACTGCTTCTCTTGAGTTCCCTTTTGTTATGTACTGGTGCCCTCCAGGCGAGCATCTCCCCCGTTTCTATCTCCTCCATCTCGTGCCAGACAGGCTGGCCCCTTTCATGCCAAAGTCCTACTTCCACTTTAATGAGGACCTACAGTCGGTTCAGGGTGATGTAGCACTTGGATGCTCCTCCTACAGCCTAGGCCATTCTAGGAGCCACGACTGTCTCCCTAATCGGCCCATGCCGAGGTCCTGTCCATTAAGGGTATAACAGAAAAGGCATGGTGATGCGTGCCTGTAATCCTGGCACGTGGGAGGCCTGGGCTGCAGATGAAGACCTAGTCTCCAAACAAAATAAATGCAGTGCATTTCTCTCTCCCCTTCATGGAGGACAGATGAAGTGTGGGAGGCAAGGCAGGAACCCTCTGTGACCTTGGCATACCTTCCCATGGGTGACCAGCAGCTCCTGGATAGGCTCACCCTGACTGACCGTGGCATCCAGGATGGCTTGCATGTTCAGCTTCTCCAGGTTCTCGTGCTGCTGGTTCCACCTGCCCCAAAGGGACACTACAAAGGTGTACTGGGAGCCCACGTTTCCCTCAGGCGTGAACCCACTGAAGCCTACCCAAGGGGCTCAGGAGCCTATATTCCAGGTTGGAGGGCTTCGCCTCTCTGCCTGAGGCCCCTCCACACTGGACTTCCCCTTCTCCAATGTGGGGTGCAGCTCCTCCCGCCTGTGCGGTGCCTCACCCTTCGGAGCCCATCTCCAGCAGCTGGAAGCTGCGCACATTGCGCACCAGCACCTCGGCCTCCCCAGGCAGCAGCAGCTCCAAATCGCCCATGTCGGACCAGGGCTTGACAGTTGTGGGACGGTTGTGGTGCGTCACCATGGTAACCCGTTAGCTTGGCGCCTGCGCAGGACGGCCATCCGTTCGCCACGCCCACCCCGTTGTCAATAGCGACCCCGGAGTTGAACTCCTTTCCACTAGGGTGACTCTGCTGCAGGTGACTCTGCTCCTCCTTCCCTGCTTCTCGCACCCAGCTCCACCGGCTCCCTCGGGGGCCACGACTTCTCCACCCTAGGTCGCCTCTCTGGGGACTTCGCCACTCTCCCCAGCGGTCCGGAGCCTTAAAGAGGCACTCCTCCTCCACCTCTAAAAACTGGGCTGGCCTGCCTCAGCACCTCTCTCTCTCCTTCCTTCCCCCTCTTACTCCCTTCCCTCCCTTCTTTTCTTTTATCCTTAGAGAAAGGGAGAGAGAGAGAGAGAGAGAGAGAGAGAGAGAGAGAGAGAGAGAGAGAGAGAGAGAGAGAACGCCAGGGCCTCTTGCCATTGCAAATGAACTCCAGATGCATGTGTTACCTTGTGGATCTGACTTTAAGTGGGTACTGGAGATTTGAACCTGGGCCATCAGACTTGCAAGCACCTTAACCACTAAGCAATCTCTCTAGCCCCACATTTTTGGGACTTAAAAAAATTATTCTAGGGCTGGAGAGATGGCTCAGAGGTTAAGGCACTTGTCTCCAGTGCCTAAGGCTGCTGGTTCAATTCCCCAGGACCCATATAGGCCAGATCCACAAGGTGATGGCCTTGGTTCTCTCTCTCTCTGTCTCTCTCTCTCTCTCTCTCATCATCTATCTCCTGTATCTCTCTGCTTGAAAATGAATAAATAAAATATTTAAAAAAAATTATTCTAGCCAGGCGTGGTGGTGTATGCCTTTAATCCCAGCACTTGGGAGGCAGAGGTGGGAGGATTGCTGTGAGTTCCAGGCCAGTCTGAGACTACAGAGTGAGTTCCAGGTCAGCCTGGGCTAGAGTGAAACCCTACCTTGAAAAAACAAAACAAAAATGTGAGCCGGGCGTGGTGGCACAAGCCTTTAATCCCAGCACTGGGAGGCAGAGGTAGGAGGATCGCCGTGAGTTGGAGGCCAGCCTGAGACTACATAGTGAATTCCAGGTCAGCCTGGGCTAGAGCAAGACCCTACCTCGAAAAACCAAAAAAAAAAAATAAATAAAAATAAAAAAGTGTACATGTGTGTATGGGTGTGCTAGGGTCTCTTGCTGCTGCAACTAAATGCTTGTCCACCTTTACTGTGGCTGAGGAATTGAATCTGGGCCAGCAAGCTTGGTAAGCAAGTGCCTTTAACTATTGGTCCATCACCCCAGCTCCTTTTCTTGTCTTTTTATTTATTTATTTAGTAGATTTAGATTTTTAGTAGGGTCTCACTCTAGCCCAGGCTTTTATTTCTTATTTATTGGATACCTCTTTGTCTTTTTTTTTAAAGTTGTTTGGGCTGGAGAGAAGGCTCAGCAGCTTGTCCAGCTGGCCTTGAACTCAGAAACAATCTGCCTTCCTCAGCCTCTCCAGTGCTGCCTCTGCCTCAGAGTTTTTCACTTGTTTCCCCTCCTGTTTTTATTTATTTATTAATTATTAATTATTTATGATAGAAATGGAGAGATAGAAAGTATGTGTGTGTGAATGTATAGGCACACCAGGGCCTCTTGCCACTGCACCACTTTGTGTATCTGGCTTTATGTGGGTACTGGGGAGTTGAAACTAGACTATCAGGCTTTGCAAGTAAGTGCCTTTAACTGCTGAGCCATCTCCCCTGCCCAGAACACACACATACACACACACACACACACACACACACACGTGTTGAAGCAAGATCTCAGTGTAGCCAGGTTGACTTGGAACTCTGCCTCCTAAGTGATGCCACCATACCTGACCCATTTGGAATCCTATTATTCTTTTTTTTTTTTTTTTTGGTTTTTCGAGGTAGGGTCTCGCTCTAGTCCAGGCTGACCTGGAATTCACTCTGTAGTCTCAGGCTGGCCTTGAACTCACGGCGATCCTCCTACCTCTGCCTCCCAAGTGCTGGGATTAAAGGAGTGCGCCACCACGCCCGGCCTCTATTATTCTTTTTTAAAAAAATATTTTATTCATTTTCAAGCAGAGAGATACAGAGAAAAGGAGAGAGAGAGAGAGAGAGAGAGAGAGAGAGAGAGAGAGAGAGAGAGA
>PVHP010005473.1:0-65106 GCA_004024765.1 Zapus hudsonius
CATCAGTGTTGGAAGTGAACAAGGAAAGGGGTTGGTGTATTCAAGTGATTGAGGTTCAAATCATTTTTTGTCAATGGTTATAATGGTGCAGACTTTGATGGAAATAGAGAAGGTGACTGGAGGCTCTGAATGCTCTGGAATCTTCTGGAATATAGTTACTGATAATCAGCATCTCTATGCAGGGCAGTTCTGAGTGATAATACAGAGTGCTTGTGACTGTAATTTTATATTTAGCAGGTAGCTCAAGTGAAACAAGTGAGCTTGACTCTTCAGGGAATACCCCTGCAGACTCAAGAAACAGTGTGGGGTCCTCTGATCAAGAAAGACCCAGAGCTGGTGGAAGTGGTGGGGATGGAGAGAATAACACTGGATCCTCAGGGAATGTAAACTTGAATGCTGGATATGATACAGATTCCTCAGGTAGCTCATCCTTGATTCTTTTCCTGAGAATGTCATTTTGCTTTCCCCCTTCCTTACTTCTTTTAATCACATTTTGATTTTCCATAGGACACAAGACTTTCTCTTCTGCTCCCGGAAGTAAAGGAGAAGGGGTATTTGCACTTGAAGAAGGTCTTTCTGAAAAAAATGGGTTTGGTGACAGTGGACTTAAAAGTCCAGTTTTCTGTACTTGTAGCGACAAATACGGTAACACTAGATCTTTTAATATGGCCTAAGCATTGAGTTTGATTTCTGGTTAGAAAGTCAGGATTCTCAAATGCATTTTGAAATAAGATTGAAGATTTTAACTATTAATAATGAAAAATTTTAAAACAACCGAGAATCATGAACTACGTAGTTAATTTAGATCTGATCAAGGAAAAGCCTTTTAATCTATGTTAGCATCTAAAGAACCACTGGTTTTATGGTTGTTAACATATTGATGTGAAGTGGTTTTCTTTTTGTCTCAAAAAGTGATTTCAAGTCTGCTTTAGAATGTAGAGTAGCTGCTGTTGTGTTTGGCTTAAACATTATACCTTCAATCTAGGCATGATTGGTAAGGGTTCTCTGCAGGTTAATTTCTGAGAAGCATAACAAAATTTGATTCCTTTTGAATAGCTCATCAAATAATGTTCACATTTCAAGAAAGCATTAGATTGAATGGTTTTGTAATATGCACTTGTGACAGTAATATTTGTTATTCATAGTTGACTGATTTGGATTCTTTTATTCTTATTAACTCAGTAGAGAAAATGATCACAGAATGTAGACAGGCAGCTGCGTCTAGTGAAATGAATATTTAGGAATATTCAGGATTTAATCTTTACAACTGGATGGTAGGGTTGATGTCTGTTTCTAATGTGAAATCTAAATAGCATGAGATAGGGCATAGCATGATCATTGTTGACTTGGTTCTGGAGTGACTGTCAAAGGATCTGTTCAAAAAAGGGCTTTGTCATATAGGAATAAAAATCAAATTTTTGGTGTTTCATCTTTGGATATCAATTTTAAAGCCAACACTTAATTGGAACTAATAAAATTGATTTTTTTTCTGCATTGTAACTGATTTTGTTTAATTGCTATTGGTGCACTGAATTTTTGGATCACATATGTGTTGCCATCAGATCAGATATTCACACTTGTTTTTTTGTTGCTTGGAACTGCATTCAAGAATTAACACCTCTTTCTTTGGAGCAGAGATTGAGGTTATCAAGAAAAGCCTTAACAAAGATTTAAACATTACATTAAGGAGACACAGAGAGAGGTGCCTTGGAAAAGGACAGTGTCCTCACAAGTTTGGGCTTGGGCTTCTCAAGAGAGTCACATTTGTCTTTAAAATAGCTATGTATATGATTTTGCGGCCTTTGAAGTTACATTGTTCAATTGGTTTAAAGAATTATATAGAGTGTTAAGGCAAGGTTTTTGCTACTTTGGGAACTTTTCTTTAGAAGAGAATTTAAGGAATATTCGGAATGTGTTGGCAGCACTAGAAGCTGGTAAAGGTATAAGCCTAAAGTTCACATGGGTCTTTACTACATATAGGGAGGACTATAGATAGAATTCTCTCTCTTTTTTTAAAAAAAATCTTTATTATGAATAAGTTTATACATTGTATGAGCAAATCTTGTGAGTGTGTTTCTCTCCTCTCTGTCCCCTACCCACTGGGGTCCTGGATCTGTCCTTAGGATAGGGGTATGAACTGCACCAGAGGGAGTCAGTTGTTTTTTTTTTTTCCTTCCACCCTTGTGTTTTGTTAGCCAGCAGTGGTGAAGGGCTCCTCTCCCTTGCTCTGCCCTGATGATTTTACCTATCTCTATATCGTGCATTCATTATGCCCTTTGAGATACTGATGCCTTTATCTTAAGGCTGATGATGGCTGAAGTTCACTTTCTTGAAGCTTCTTAAGGATGGGTGTGGAAGAAAACCCTGTGTATGCAGGGTTCACAAGTCTCAAACTTCCTAATCTAAGATGAACATGAGAAGGTCTGAACGGGGAGATCAGAGGATCATCATCACTCCATGGGACTCTGGAGGAAAAATATATCATTACTCCAGACTTCAAAATACACAAGAATAAAACATATGGAAGATTGTTATGCCTATCCTCAGATTAGCACCAAAGAAAGGAGGAACACTGTCCACAATGCATTGCCTGAGAACCATAATGCTAGTGAATTCTTAGAAATTAAGGCAAGCATCCAATACACATTTAATTTGTGTATGAAAATCCTGGAGGACTGAGATACGTTACCCATGTCATCAGGTCAGGTATGTTTTCTAGGGCTTTAATAACTTCACAGGTTTTCCCTTGTGCAGCTCCCAGAATATCAATGGCCATCTGGTTGGTAATGGGTGTCCTCATAATTTTGACTTCTTTTTAAAAATATTTTATTTATTTGTTTACAGAGAGAGACAGAGAGATAGATAGATAGATAGATAGAGAGAGAGAGAGAGCGAGAGAGAGAGAGAGAGCACAAATTCCAGATGCATTTGCCAGTTTGGCTTTATGTGGGTAGAAGAGAATTTAACCTAGGTCATTAGGCTTTGTAAGCAAGCACCTTACCTGCTGAAGCCATCTCTCTGGCCCTCATTTTGACTCCTTTGTAGGAATGAAATATTATTATTTCAACCTATACTGTTAAGGGTCTTTTGTCTATAGTTAGCAATACTATGTGCCTTATAACATCTTCTATTTCAGGAATAAAAATGGAGGCTAAATGTCCAGATAGATAAAATAGCAGCTGCTTTTTTTTTCCATCTACATTGAAAGGTGGGAAGAACTTTAGGACAGTTTGTAATTTTCACCCAATGTCCTGGCACTGAAAAGTATCTTAATGTACATTTTTTTCAGTCCCTCCTAGAATCAGTAGAGACTGTTACCACCGAGGTATTTAGTTCAATTAGAAATAAACTGTGTATTTACCGATCTCCAAATCCAATCAGTAGCAGACCAGTTCCCCTTAATATTATGGTTGAATAACAATTCCTGGCAGGGATCCATCCTCAGAGTTGGGTAAGGTTTCCATACCAGTCAAGTGAATGATTCTGATAACAACAAAGGAGCCCAGGGGCTGAGTTGTCTTTTCACAGGGGTGACCTATATGCATTCAGCCAAAGCTTAAAATGTCCTTCCTTATGTCAGTGATTAGTGGGGAAGACTCTGGGGCCAGTAGAGCAGAGGTATGTAATTGCATTTTAGGCATAGCTCATCCTTTGGAGTTAGTTTCTGCTCAAGAAAAATCTTTCCTGTGACATTATTCTTGTGTCTTTAACAATTTTCCCTGACCATTTGGACTGCACCACTTTTATCCCTGTATTGAACACTCCAGAAGCCAAGTTTAAAAATTGATGTGGGGGTCCCTGAGGTCACAAAGTCTGCTTTTTCAGCTTCTTCCCAATGTCTGGAGAAATTTGGCTGGTGAAAAGATACCTTGCAATATTTGACCTTAGGAAAATCCTAAAAAAAATCCTTCAAGTATAGCCAATTTAATCATAAACATAAAATTTTCTTTTTGTAGCATATGTTTCATTCTCTCTAAGACTCTGTCACATACTGTAACTTTCTGGTTTGTCTCTGTCTATCCATTCCCATTTTGGGATAGTCTTTTACTTTAAGAGTAAAATCTTTCACTACATAACATCCTTGCCCATTCAAAAGCATTTTCTTTAACAATTTCCCTCAAAATATCTTTTTATACCTAAAACTTTCCATTTCTACTTTTCTATTTGATTGTTTTTTTATTATTCTCTTTAAAGTTTTTTAACTTTGAAAATAAATTGTAAACACGTAAAATAATTATATTTTCACAAAAACACAAGAAGCTGTTTATGAAACAAAGAAAATTTGGATATTGTGTTTTTAATATCTGTCATAAATATAGGTTAATGTAACATGTCAGCAGTGCTAAAGACATTTCTATCTTCTTTTACTAATAAATATATTTATTCATTTATTCACTTTTCTGTTTTTTTTTTTTGAGACATGGTCTTGTTATGTAGCTTTGAATGGTCTGGTACCTGTTATAAAGACCAGATGGGCCTCAAACTCATGGCAATCCTCCTACCTCAGCCTCCTGAGTTTCTGGGATTGCATATGTGCGCTTCTGTACCTGACTTTAATAAGGTTTCTTCTGTTAAAATGCACACTGCAGAAAAAAAATGCACACTGCTTTGGAAATACTGGGACTGAACATAGGATCTCACTCCTACTAGGCAAGTGTACCACATTTGAGCTACAATTTCAGCTCAACAAATTTAAGTCAACCTATTTGTGAGATTTAAAAAAAACATCTTATGATCTAATAAGACTTTAGAATTTAAGTTAGTGTTTATTTGTAAGACAACTTGGTAGCATCAAAATGATATACAAGCCTATGCATACCTAAAGACAGTATACACATAATTTTAGTGTAGATAAAAGGGAACAAACCTCATGACTTTGTAGTTTTAATTTAGATTATTTGTCAGATTTTAAAAAATATTTTATTTATTCTTTTTCAAGCAGAGATACACACATGAGAGAGAGAGAGAGAAAGAGAGAGAGAAAGAGAGAGAGAGAGACCAGAGCCACCACCTTGTGGGTCTGGGGCTTATGTGGGTCCTGGGGAATTGAACCCAGGGCCTTAGGCACTGGAGGCAAGTGCTTTAACCGCTGAGCCATCTCTCCAGCCCTTGACAGGTTTTTAAAAGGCTATAGGCTTATGTATTAGGCTACTGATCTGCTTGCTTCCTCCATAGCACTAAGAAATTCGTAATCCTACATCTTCACCTCCAAAGGTAGGACTCAGTAAAAACAAGGTAGAAGATTTATATATCCAAGAAATATAACTTAACCTATCCTTAGCCAGGCCTTAAAAAATAAAGCAAAAAAGTAAAAATGTATTTTCCTATTTAAGACTCTAATAGCATAGAGGGAGGAAACACCCTAATAATTAGGAATTTCTTAGTGGCATTTTAGTCCAAATTTCTCCACTTTCAAATTTATAATGAGGTGAAACTATATAGCCCTTGTGTTTGCTTGAATATTAAAAATAAAAAAAAGAAAGAAAGAAGACCAACCACATATACTCAGGTTATTTTTCTCCTGGAATAGACATCCATCATGACCTGTCCTGTTTTAAACCTGAGACACTCAATATAATTATGAGTTTCCGATCTCAAGTAGACATGGATGACCTGTCCTACATTGCCTCCAGGAAACTTTAAGTGAGCTTTTTGAGTATGCAAATAATATCACATCTTTGCAAAAAAAAATTTTTGACACCACTAACTACAAGAGCTAATTTTTTAATCTGTCATGAAATGAGATCCTGTAGAGTCCAAATTTGTCTATTTTGGTATGGGAAACTTGTAAGCTCCATTCCAAAAAGTCAATATGCGAGAATCTGAAAATAAAGATGAGCCTCATATTCTCAACTAGAAGAAAACTTGAGGCTGAAGAACAGTTTAGCAAAACAGTGTCAGGAAACAGGTCAGCAGAAATCTCCTTATATGAGGCTCTTAGCTTTGCAGAAAGCAGAGTTAGAAAAGGGAAGGAACACTGTCAGGGAAGACCAGTACCATGAAAGAAGGGTTGGAGCATAGTATACATAGAAACAGCTATTCTTACCACATTTTGAATCCAGAATATCCTGCTAGCAAGGTCTGCTCCTCTGGATGTTGCCTCAGAATAAGTTCACCCCAAATGAGTTGGGGGAGGTCTGTTATAGACATTGCTGAATCAGTCCTTGCGGTGTAGTAATGGGCTCATGGATGCTGATGCTGTGCATTTACCATCTGAACACAGGAGTGGGTGATAGGAAACTTTATGGAAAATTAACATGTTTAGTGCCACTAGTTGGATCACTGGTCAGAAAACACACATGCAGCAGAGTGGAAACCCCAAATGGCAAACCAAAGTAATAAGCAGCCAAGTGGTAGTCAAGGAAACTCACCTTTAGTTCCTGAGTTTCCCCTCTAAAGCAAAGGAGGTATCTATCTGCAAAGGAACTTCTGGATTAGCCATCAGTGAAAATGTTGAAAGTGAAAGTGTTGGAGTTAAGCAAAGCTTTACCAGATTTAAGCACCTATGGAAAGAAAGAGAAAAAGAGGGAGAGAAAGGGGGAAGAAAGAGAGGGAAGGAGAAAAGAGAGAGGGAGAAAGAGAGGGGGAGAGAGAGATTGGAAAAAAGGAAAAGATCAGAGCATAAGGAAGGGTGGTTTGTAAAGAGACTATCACCAGAATTAATGACCTCTTGCCTCTTGTCTTTTGACTCTGGAGTAGTTACCAGTATGTGATTACTCCATCATTTATGTGTCAAAATTTGGAAGCTTGGATTTTGCAGTATTAAGCAGGCTCTTAGTAAGAGGTGCCCTTTTGTTTGGCAGTGCATCCATTAGCAGTAATTTAGTGAGTTGCCAGTGGAAGGTCCTGCATTTCCTGATTTGATGAGCAAAGGCATCACACATCTACTTAGTGTTCTTTATAGTCCCACTTTATATGAGCAACATTCTGTTCAAGTGGCATTTTGAACTGGAACTAGATATCTCAAATGTAAAATCATTAAAATTAAAGCAAGTTTTGTGGTACCCTGCTAATGGGGCATGGAGGAAGTAGGGTTCTGCTGAGTCTGGCAGGCTTCTGGGACCATCTCCTTCTGATAAGGAAGTTGAGGCAAAGTCCGAGGGCCCCTGTAAATCTTAGCAATCCTGAGAACTCCAGCCCCTAGGCAGGCCACAGCTGTCCCCTGAGATAAAAATAAGCAGTTCAAAGCCTAACTTAATCCAACTGCAAATAACAAACCTAAACAACAAGGTTTCATTTCCCCTGCTGACATCACCATTCTCTCACAGATCTTGCTTCCTATGCTTCTACCTCTGACTTTTCTCTATATAAGCAACTGCTATCTATCCAATAAAATGAGAATCGCCCACTGCTGCGTTCTCCCGAGGGTCTCATCTCTCGTTTGGCTCACAGCTGTTCCAAGCCGCTGCTCACCCAGCTCCCGTGGGTGAACAGGGAGTTGATGCGTGCTGCAACCCCCTAAGTAACCCACGGACCCAGAAGTTTGATTGAATGTGGGATAGGATGCTTACAGTCCTACCTACTCAATCTTTTTCTCTCCCTGGTTGTAATTTTAGATGATAATCTCTGGAATAAATTAGATATCAGGTGATTTAATGTAACACATTTAATTTCATTATACAAGTTCAATCATTTGTCCATCGAAGCATCACAAAGTCATGCTAATCATTTTGTATTAAAATAGGTGTCACAAGCTCATCGGAACATAGCACATCTCACTCAGTCCACACTTCAGGTAATGTGATTTTTGAATTTGGGTGTTAAAATACACATACTTTTGAAATGTTCTCTTATTGTTTCAATAACTGATCTTAGAAAATAAAATGACTGCAGAGATAATCATGTATGGGATTTTGACAAACCACAGTTATTAAAGTTGCATTTATATATTCAGGATAATGAAATTCATTGATGGCTTTTAATACCATTGTCTAAAGTCCCTCATAGATGCTCTCACATTTCATATATTTTAAATCCGTATGTCTTAACATTTAAGTACTCTCTGAATTCTTTTGAATAGAGAAAGAATCCCACGTTCCAGAAGCAACCCCAGCATACTCAAAATCTAATGCAGTGATTGGTAAGTAAGCATGGCTCTGAGAACCGTTCATAATTTTATAATCATCCCAGTACAAGAATGAGGTCATAGAGTGCCAAAATGTGAAAGAGAATTAAAAAATTGTTTTCCATCACTTATTTGATCATTGAATGTTTGAATGACACATTTATACTATATTTCTTAATGTATACAAGTGCAGCATATACATACTAACATATGTACCTATGCAGATAGAAAAATTGTATCGCATATTTATGCATATAAATAGTACTAATGAAATTTTTGTACTCATTCAGTACAAATGGCATCTCCATCATACAACAATCTATGAAAACCAAAACAATTGAACCCCAATGCATCCCTCTCCATATTAGACATAAGTTTCTCTCCCCCACCTGGCTGTTTTCACTAATGTTGGGTTTCAGCCCCAATCACCAATCTTGATTATTCTACTTAGTAATCTTAAATTACTACTTTTTGTTTAATCTTTGCAGTGGTGAGAGAAAGCAGGCATTTGGTGGCTATAAAAGTAGAACTGTCAGTCATTCTCCCTCTCTCTCTCTCTCTCTCTCTCTCTCTCTCTCTCTCTCTCTCTCTCTCTCCACATGAGAGTGATGGAATGCCTGGAAGTTGTGTACATTCTTCTCAGTGATGATTGCCTTTCCCTCCCACTGCTTCGCAGGTGACTCTTCCACGGCTTCCACATGGGGCAGGGGCAACTATAAGGCTTTCAATGGCCGCATCTTTTCCTTTGAGTCTTCATGCACATACACTTTCTGCCATGACTGTGCTGAACCTGGAGGAGGAGATTTCAATATTGAGATCAAAAGGAACAATACTAATGAGCTTGAAGAAATTAAAGTTCTGCTTGACAACATTGATGTCTCTATTTTGGGAGATACTGTCTTTGTTAATGATGAAAGGTAAATAACAAAATGTATTATTTCTAAGTGTTAAAGAAAAATTTCTAGTAACTTTAGCAAAGAAAAAAAAGTAGGCTAAATAGAGAGTGGATAATACTGTTTCTATTTTGAGGGTTGTCTATAGCAAAATCAAAAAAATTCAGTGACTGCTCTATAACCACTCTAAGTATAAATATTTGGGGAAACATGAATATCCCACAGGGCTGCTGACAAACCATGAAGTTTTGTCAACATATTCAATGCTCAATACAAATTTAAAGCTTTATAATTACAATTGAAGAGATCACAATTCTTAGACCATTGTTTTTCCAAAGTAGTAATTAAGCTCCAGAAGTGAAAGATTTTTTGAGTGCTTTCCAGGATGAGAAAATGAGGCACAATGTTCTACTTGTGAACATTGAAAAGGATTTGATCTTTTTTTTCTGACCCCCAACTGAAATTTTGTGTCCATTTCTCCAAAACACCAGGGACATAATATTTGTTCCTCACACAGTCCTCTACATACTGCTATTTTTCACCTTCTGTACATATTTTCTTTGTGTACATTCCAGGGTACAGATTCCATACAGCAACAAGATGATCCACATCAGAAAGCATGGGGAACACAGTGTTCTGAGTAGCCGGAGGAGAGTCCTGTCTCTCATATGGGGCAAAAATATGCTCTCAGTAAGTCTACCTATGAGATTCTTTCAAATTTTTGCTCCTTGGTTCAGATATTATTAATCATAACATATAAATGAATACTTTATAAAGAAACCATAAATAAAGATTGGTTGGAAAATTTTGTGCACTCATCATGCTATGTATTATTTCTATTAATCAAAGGAGCTTGAAGTGCATAGTATTACATGAAGTGCATAGAATTGTATATCAGAGATTTCAGGTGAAGGAAAGTGGATAATCACTCTAAGGACATATGATAGATGAAGGAGTAGGAACCTGTTTCAAGTTCTAGAGGCAAGTATCTCTCAGAAAGTCCCTGTATAGCATGTGTAGTGACTAACTTACATAGGATTACATAAGAGGAGATCCTGTGTTTAGGGAGATCTTGTCTTGAGGTATTTTCAACATTTTAAAAAATATATAATTTTTTTAAAGCTCACTCTTCACAGCCAGTATACAACCTGTGGACTTTGTGGAAACTTCAACAGCACTCCAGGTAAGACTTGATGGAGTACTAATAAAGTTGCTGGTCCAAAGAAAATTAATTTTTCATATTCGATAAATTTAATAAGTTTGTCTTTATAAAGAATGATTAAAATTAAAAGAGTTACATTGTCGATATCATATGTAACTTAAAATAATAAGTTCATAGGAAATAACTGTCTTGAAATAAACAATGCTTTCATTTGAAGGTCAAGATATCAATGAGCACATCGCCAACAGCAAAATCTCCGATGACTGCCCTAGTGCTCCCAGCAAAAGCTATGAAATCTGTGAGGACGGAACACAGGTAAGAAAGAAGTCTAGATTTCATCCTGCAACAATTTTATCAGCATTCTATATTTTCTCAAGATATACTTTATGTATCATTAAAATATATAAATACATAAATCTTTTAAATACAACATGATGTCATAAAATACATATAGAGAATGCAAAGATTACTTGAGCTAGGAAAAGTAACATATCCGCCATATCACATAGTTACCCTTTTGTGTTTTTGTTTTTGACACAAAAACTCCAGGATTAGTAAGAGACTTCAGTTCAAACCGGGTGTGGTGGTGCACGCCTTTAATCCCAGCACTCGGGAGGCAGAGGTAGGAGGATCTCCATGAGTTCAAGGCCACCCTGAGACTACATAGTGAATTCCAGGTCAGCCTGGACTAGAGCGAGACCCTACCTCGAAAAACCAAAGAGAGAGAGAGAGAGAGAGAGAGAGAGAGAGAGAGAGAGAGAGAGAGAGAGAGAGAGAGAGTCCAGTTCAGACCAGAATTGCAGAAAAGTGAGGGAGATGGTCACCTACCATTCCCCACTGTCCACTGAAGGGGAGCAAGACCTGTCACTGGCAAGAGCATGGGCACTGCATACAACAGACAGCACATCACACACACACACTCACACACACACACACACCTACAGTCCTCATGTCGCCTATGAGATCACTGGATGTGTTCATCTCACATGTACCTACTCTATGTCCTCTGGCATAAATCTTTCTACTCCCTCTCTTCCAACGTGACCCACTATTTCATTCTGTCTACATGTCTGTTTACTTTTGCATAAATGAGATCATGTCATTTTAAATATTACTTCACTTAGCATAAAGAACCAAGCCCATATATTTTATAACAAATGACCAGATTTTATTCTTGATTCAGAGGTAATGTTCCATTGGTCTATATAACACCACAGTTTCTTCATCTATTTCCCTGTCTGTAGATGCTGAGGTAATTGTCTTATCTTGACTGCTGTGAGGAAAACTGTGTGAATACTGCAAGGTGGTTGTTTTCAGGAGGGTGAACTCGTTCTCTTCGGCTTGCTTGGTCATCATTCCATTTTGTTTCTTCAGAAACTTCTGTACAATTTTCCACAGTGGCTATACAAGTTGACTCTCCCCCAAATGGATAAGAACTTCCATTTCTGCAAGCCTTGACTACACTTTCTAGGTTCGGACTCTGCTAACTTAGGGGCTTTGGTTCACACTTACTGAATTCTGATTTTGGCTTTTCCTGTAAATTCATCTTATTGACTTTTTTTCTTAAGCTTTAATAAGACACCATACTCTTTTTTTTTGCAGTACTGTGACAAAATTATTGGAACTTATTTTGAAAAATGTGAGAAGGTTTCCACTTTATCCAATGAGTACAAGGCAGTCTGCATTGATGAGTATTGCCAAGGAGGCAAGAATTCTACCTGTGACACTTACTCAGAACTGTCCCGCCTCTGTGCATCAGATGGTCCTGGCATCTTTGAACAATGGAGAGAGGATTCTGATGTGGTTTGTGGTAGGTTCTTTAAACTCTGCTGTTTATCATGAATAGGGAGATTAGAACAAAAGAATCCCACCTAACATGTATTTATGAGGAAATGAAGCCTTACTTTGGTAATATGACTTGCCTTGTTCCAGAGCTTTTAATTAAAATCTTAATAAGGCAATTAATAGAAAGTAAGGGGCAAAGTATAAATTCCATACACATAAGTGGAGGGCTGGAGAGATATCTCAGTTGTGAAGTGTTTTTCCTGCACAAGCATGAAGGCATGAAGGGGCCTGAGGCAGCCTGGGTTCAAATCTGCAGAATAAATGCTAAACTCCTGAGCAACTGTAACGGAGTCCCATAAGAGAACAGGAACCTGGGAAATTTTCTGAGCTGGTGAAACAAATGTCAAACTCCAGGATTAGTAAAAGAGTCCAGTTCAGACCAGAATAACAGAAGAGTGATGGAGATGGTCACCTACCATTCCCCACTGTCCACTGCAGGGGAGGATGACCTGTCACAGGCAAGAACATGGGACACTGCATACAATAGACAACACATTACACCCCCCCACACACACACACACACAAAAACTAAAACCCTGAAAAAATTATGAAAGCATATTTAGTATGATTGTATTCTAGATTACTGAAATGTAAATTTGAGCTTCATATAATTGTATTTTACTCCTATATCAAATTCCTACAGTACAAGTAGAGTGTCAAATATAATTTAGGATGAAATGGAATTATATACATTTTACATTTTTCTAAATAAAATATATAACAAAATAATCCCTTGCCACGAGGACTAATACAGACAGCCCACGGAGGAGGATATACAACTGATCAGGGATGGGGAGGGGGGGAATTGGGGAATTCGGGATAACAACGCATGGTTTGCCCACTAAATAATGTAACTCATTATGGACAATAAATATATATTAAAAAATAGTGCACAAGAAATGACATAATTTAGTTCTTTTTTAAAATATTTTATTTATTCATTTTCAAGCAGAGAGAGAAAGAGAGAGAGAGAGAGAGAGAACACACCCGAGCCACCACCTTGTGGGTTTGGCTTATGTGGGTCCTGGGGAATTGAACCCAGGGCCTTAGGCACTGGAGGCAAGTGCCTTAACCGCTGAGCCATCTCTCCAGCCCCATAATTTAGTTCTTTAGAGTACCTTTAAAGATGAACTTCGGTCTTGAAAATGAGACTCAAAGAATCCTTTGAAATGCTGATTTGAATATTCATTTTCCTCTAACTTATATGTATTTCTATTTATTTATAACTCCAGAAAAGCATACTTGCCCAGAAAAACATATCTACAAAGAATGTGGACCCTCAAATCCCCCAACCTGCTCTAATGTGGCACCTTTTCAAGACAGTGAATGTGTGAGTGGCTGCACCTGTGCAGAAGGTAAGACACCTGGGGGCGAGTGTTCATACCCAGGTATAGTGGTGTCTTATATGCAAGAAGATATCCTAATAATCAAACTATTTCTAATTAACCCTAGCCACCCACAGAAGATGATTAGAGAGACTTTCAAAGCTGTGTATTTTTTTAATCTCTTACTACCTCAGTACCTTATACACTATTCTGCAGTCTTATGTAGGACTGAATAGGATTTGGCTCTATAGAGCAGTGATTTCTTGGCAATACTTTGCAATGTTTTTAACAGTTCAAATGCAGTGTAATAGCTTAAACTAGGAATTACCATTTTCAGTGCATATTGACACTTGCACATAGAAGTAGTTCCAGAGTGGCTACAGCTGATACACAGTGACTGGGTCATTGATGCATATGTGACTTTGAGATTCTATTCATGTAATGTATTCCAGGTTTTCTGTTAGATGATATTGGAGAAAAAGGGAAATGTGTATTAAAGGAAAAATGTCCCTGTGAATCTAATGGAAAAGTGTATCAGCCAGGAGAGGTTCGGGAAGGTCCTTGTGGTTCTCAGTGGTATGTGTGTGCTTTTTTTTTGTCTACATGTTATTGATGATGAAACAATGACAGTATTTTATAATTTTCAAAAATCCTAAAAGCTATCATCATCACGATTAAATTTTAAGAAATAAACTGCAATATTATTGCATTTATGTTGTTATTTTTGTCTTGTTTTGATTTTTGTAAATCCTGGTGCATTTTTAATTATATGGGTTTTCTGTATGTCTTTAAAAGGTAATATCAATTATTAACTGTAACAGTATTTGAATGGTGAATCAGCTAATAGTTTCAAGCAGAAAACAAAGCAAATGATGCATTGGACTTATAATAATGAAATTATACTTATGTTAATTCTTTCAAGAATGCTTAATAAAATGCACAAGTAGAAATGACTTTACTCATTATGTTTTTTTTCATTTAAATAAAAGATTATAAAGGACTTTCCTAGGTATGTATCATGCCAGTATAGGCAAATGATTCAGGGAAAAGACATTATTGGTATTGTAATATTTTCTCAATAAATAGGATATGTCTTGTTAGTACTGTAATAACTAATAATCATGAGCAGCAATTGCTCTAATTTATATGATACTTACAATATGTTAAGATAAATATAATATGAGCCACAAATATTTTCCACATATGTAATTGAACATTTAGTTCACATTTTAAAAATGAAAGATGTTTGGAATTAATTTTAACAGTATAATTTATATGAACAAATAGATCCTAAATATTATAATTTCATCTTGAAATTAATATGAAAGTTAATGAGATAGTTTACATTTTTTTCTTCAAAATGTTGGTGTACTTTGTATTTATAGTGGATATCAATTTGAAGCAGCACGTTGGTTTGTGTGTGTGTGTGTCTCTCTCTCTCTCTGTGTATGTGTCTGTGTGTGTGTGAGAGAGAGAGAAACTTGTGTGGGGTCCTTGCCTTCCATCTTGTTTGAGATGGGATCTCTGGTTATTCATTGTGCTATGTTCTTGTCTGGAGCTTCCAGGCCATTGTCCTGTCTCTACCTCCCTTTTCCCATAGGAACACTGGGATTACCAAAGTTTGTTCTATAGCACCAGGCTTCATTTGTTAATTGTTAAATATAGGTCCTAGAGATCTAAACTCAGGTGGTCATGCTTAAATTGTGCACACTTTAGCCACTGAGCCACCTTCTGAGTCCTGAAAGTTTTGAAAGCTCACTAGATCTGTCTTTATGTTGTATTAGAAAACTCATATCTACAATGTGGCTTGTAGTAAGTGTTTTAATGTTAATATTGCCATGTATTTCATGTATATGAATACTTGAAATCCAGCTTACCAAGTTTTTATGCAGAAGGTATCATTTTTAGTCAAAGGAAGTGAAGTCTTATATTTCTATCAGGATACCAACATCCATGAGAGAATTTCTCAGCGTTATTGTTGGGTGGGGAATGCACTAATGAAGTGGAACTAAATGTCTTACAATAAGCTATTTCTATGAGTATTTATATAAATGTATATAAATAATGATCAATCACTGTTATATTAACAGCACATGCCAAGATGCCAGGTGGTCATGCACTGATTCTCAATGTCCCGGAAGATGTAAGGTGGAAGGAAGTCTATTTACCACTTTTGATAATAATAAGTTCAACCATCCTGGAAACTGCCACTTCTTGGCTATCCACGTATGTTATTTTCTATCACTGCCCGTCGTGTCTCCCCGGAGGGCAGTGATCATACAAATACACACACACACACACCGCTTGTGGGTTGACGAATGTGTGTCCCGGGTTTCGGCACCACTTGTCCCTGCCCGCCGCCCGCGGGGGCAATGATAAACACACACACACACACACACACACACACACACACACACACACACACACACAAACATATACACCACGTATGGGTGGAAGAATGCGCATTCTCTCTTAATTGCTTTCTCTCAGATCTCATTGCTCATACCCCATACCTGTTACCTCATTGCTCATATCTCTTCATCCATCTCTCTTCTTGCAGATATGCTACAGAATATATAGAGAGCTCATTGCCAATCGGGGAGCTATTTATTGGTCTATGACAAGAACCTGTGGGCAAGATGTGCAAATAGCCTAATCAGGACTACCTCCTGAAACTCATTAAGCCAAGCCCCTCTTAGCAGGCTGTCAGGTGCTGTCCAAGACCAAGCCAGGGTGTGCCTCCAAAAAACCCCAAAAGCTTTCACCCCTGACAATTTGCTATAATATTAACAAAACTGATTTTGATACAAAACTCTTCTCAGTGTGTTTTAAGCACAATTTTATATTGAATTTTAATATAAAGAAATAAGGAATAAACAACCCAGCAACTACCAGTTATATTTTTTCACCCCAGTTTTCTGTCAGCAATGATACATACTGACAAATTTGTACTATCAATTCTGAAGGAGTATTGTCCACTCTCCTTGAAAACATCTTACCAAAATAAAATCAGACAAGTAAAAACCTTCTCATCCACTAACAATCTAAGTATGGCTGAAAAACTATTTCCTTCTTCTACTTCTCTGTGCATGTGTCCATTAGGACCTCAAACAAAGTGACCTTTTACGTTCTGAGGAACACTTTTTTCATCAGTCTTTTAAATTTAATTTTAGCTTCACAATAATACCAGTAGGATGTATGCTATGCTTACATTTATATTCTATTTAGCTCTAAAGCTTTAAGTATTCTGAATTCCTGGAAAAGAGCCATTCTATTTTTTTTAATTAGCTTGTGCCTTCAGTGGATGCGACAAAGAGAAATTGTATTTAATCTCTCTTGTAGGAAAGAAGGTGATCAAAGTCCTTGAGTGTGAGTGAGGGAAGTGGGTTGAAGCCCAGGAGTCAGTACAATGTGGTTTCTGATATTGAAAATTTGGTTTTCTTCAAAATAAAGCTTCCCAATTGCCTAACAAGCATAATCTATTTTGCTTTCTTGCTATGTTCCTCCTGTTTTAATCCATAAAAATTGAGGACGGGGGAAGAACAAGAAAAAAATAGGCTAAACACAAATAAAATATGTGTTTAGATGGATCATCAGTTCCTAGAATTTGAAATGGGAACTGGAAGTCTCATGAAGTATGGCATATCTTCCTTTACAATTTTTCAAATAAAGGCTGATTACAAGGGAGTTATATACATAGACTACTCAATCAATAGTCCATGCTACCCTAAATTCCTGATAATCTCTACAAGGTATTATAATTCCCTTTGATATAAGACCAAGTGACCATAAGAAAGTTCTAACATGCATTATAAATGAGCCACAAAGTAATAGCACATGAGAAATAACATATTCATGAATATTTATTTTTTACAGAATAAAAATTTGTCAGTTATTGTTGAGCTTCGCCCAAGTGCAGATGGTCAGACAGGATCATGCTTGAAGAGTGTGACACTTCTCTTGAATTCTGTAAGTATTTTCCTTCCTATAGTTCAGACGGGGTAAAATCAAATTATTTCATAAATTAAGAATTTGGGACCTCGAAGAAGAAAGATGTTATTTGTGTAAATTAAAACATAAGCCAGGTTTAGATAAAAATAATGAAGTTTCTGGAAGAGTTGTAAGTGTGCCAAAACTATAACTTCAGATGAACCTCAAATGTGTGTTCATTGCACTATGAAAGGAAAGGGAAGGGAAAGCAAGGCTAGACCTTGGTAGTTACAAACTATTACCCTATGGATGGATTTGTTTTCCCATCCATAACTAGAGAATGAGGATTCCTTCCCCGGCTGCTACAGTGTTGATGTGGGAAGCTGAAGCAAATGATAAGGCTTTCAAATATTCCATCCTTTAGATATTTATAAATAAATCTTACAAACTTAAACATGTTTAATTGCACAAAATTAAGTATCATGTAGCACATTAAAATTAATACTGGAAATGAATATGAACTAACAAATACTTTCAATATTAGTCTGCTTCAGGAAACAAGATTGTATTCAATAGTGATGGAACAGTCACAAATGATGGAGTTAGAATTCAAGGTTACTACTACTCAAGTAAGTTTGATAAGAGAATTTAAGAAAGTATAAAATGTATTTATTCAAATCAGGAAATTGTTATATTTTTGTTTTAAAGTTATTAAAAATATTCAAAAATATAACTAACATGCTAATTGTTGTTTTCATAGATAATGTCCAGATATTCAATGCCACTTCTTTATACCTTCAAGCAGAAATATACTCATATCTAAAAATGCAAATACAAATTGCTCCTGCAATGCAATTATATATTTCCATGGCACCCAACACATTTACAGACACTGTAGGTAAGTTCTCTGGATAAACTATGTTTCCTAAAGATCCAATATAACCATCATTTCTTTAACTTCTAATTGTCTTTAAGTTATTGACACTAAGCTTTTAAGCATTTTAAAAAATCATAACTTTCATATTTCAGTAAATTTTTTCTATCTTATTTTTATTGCAAAGACATTCTCTACAACACCAAATATATTACTAAAATATTTTTCAACAATTCACACATTTATACATTTCAAATTAAAGCTTTCATTTAAGGGATATTTAATGATATACTTTATGTATCACTTTACATTGCTGACCTCGACCTGTAGATATGTTTTAAAGTCTTATTTCAACTGCAAGTGATATTGTTGCTTGTGTTTTTGATAGAGCACATAGGTCACATTTCACTGAGCTTTTACTGCCATAAAGACTAGCAGTTAGAGATGTCCAAAAGATAAACTAAGCAATGATTGTCAATCCCACAAACACTACACACATGTAAGTGGTACAAGCTTTGTGAGATACCTTTTGACTTGAGAAGGTAACTTATAAAACAAATGTAACTTGCCATCAGAATGGCCCAAGTCAGGAAGGAACAAAGTCTTCAATGTCAAAAGTTACAGAGACAAACACCAAAAACAGTCTTCACAGCAAATGGTGTTTCAGTGTTCTGGAACTTCTGTGACAGACATTTTCATTGTAGTGTCATAAAATTTACTTTGATGTATAAATATTACCCAAAATGATTCTCAGGTAGTTCTTACAAATTTTGATTATAGCAAAGAGCCAAAGGGTGGACAGGAATTCAGCATGTTGAGTAAGTGAGATCTTAAACCTTGTTGTTTTCTTATGACAATACAGGGCTGTGTGGTTCCTACAACAACAAGGCTGAAGATGATTTCATGTCCAGTCAGAATATATTGGAGACAACATCCCAGGCATTTGCTAATTCTTGGGAAATGATGCCCTGTGATAAGGGAAGCCTGTCATCATGTGTCAGCATTGAAACAGGTGAGAGTCATTGAGTACTGAACTCCCAAAATGACTTATGCTGCGAGTAATGTGAGCAAATCATATTTTCTTGGCTTTAGCTAGTATTTGTTATCCTAGATCAATTTTAGATGACACAATGAAAAATTGGCTGGTTGATTAGTATATTTTTTAGAAAACTCAGCTTTTCACTCGTGGCTCATCTCTGATGCTTTTTCTCTTTCTTCCATAATTCCATAATTACAGTATTATAGGTTTGGAGAACATGTTAGGGATTATCCAGTTTATTCAACCTTTTGGTTAATGACAAAATGATTATTGACTAAAACAAGTCACCGAAACTGCTGAGCCCCTTAGTCAGTGCTAACAAGCTCATACTACATGCTAATCCTGATAGGACTCAGATTGTCTTTCAGTTTTCTCTTCGACTTTCAAAAATATTAGTTGAGTTTTCCATATGAATATATGAATTCATAAAAGGCACAGGCAGGGTCACTATCTATATTAGTGTAGATATTGATAATGGATTCCAAGGATGGTATACTTACTAAGGATCACAGATAAAGGTAAGTGCAAATACTTGAGAACCAAGTCATGCCTCGATGCTCCAGTAGTATTGTTGATTTTCATGAAAGTCTTTCTTGTTTCTTTAATAAAATACACAAGGAATGCATTGGAAGCTAATGTAAAATATATTGACATAGTAATTTGGTTTTCTAAAATATTATTTGACTTTAAGACAAGTAATTGGATCAACTTATAATAGGTTGAAATTACTAAAGCAAATTCAATTGGAAATATTATCTACTAATACTGAAAAATGAGCTGATAGAAAAGTTATTGTTAACATATGGTAACCAATATTTTTATGAGGGGTTAATTATATGACTTCATTTGAGGGATATGGCAGTGAAAAGAATCTGAGAATACACGAAGAGTGTGTGTCTCATTAGAAGCCAGCCAGCTAATGTTTAGCAGAAAACATGCTGCTGTTTTGTAGTAACATAGAAATAAAATGTTTTGTCTTTCAATTAGTCACATGCAGAAAGATGAAAGTGAACTTTGAAAAGATACTATAAATAGTTTCTTAAAATGGACAGTAATTAGTTTGCTCCTGATTTGTTAGAACTTTAGAAATAAGTAATTTTAATGTCTTTTTAACAAATTTAACTTTATTGCTGAAAATCATTAAGAAAAGCATTCACAGATTTTATGAATGCTCTTTTTATTTACTTAGCTTTAGGCTAGTTAATTATAAATAAGTAAATGTATATTTATTTGTTACATAAATGTTTCAAGAAGTAAAATTAGTGTTTTTTAATTATCAATAATGGTCACCCTAATATGTCACCTTCAGAATAACTGATATGAATTACAGTATGAAGAGAAAGGGGGAAATTATTAGCTCATTCATTTGTCACAATTTAACCAGATATATATAATATTATATCTGTATAACAAGTCATATATCTGCATAATATTTTATATATTATATACATAGAGAGAGACATAGACAGAGAGATAGAGAGAACTAGTTATAATATGGTTCCACAATTCATATGTTTTATATGTGTATGCATACCTGTGTATACTGTTTGTATGTGGGCAGGCCCACATGAATGTACATGTATGTGGATGCATAGGGGAGAACAGGTGTCTCCCTCTGTCATTCTCCACCTTATTTTTGAGATAGGGTGTATCTCTGAAAGTGGAACTCCCCTGATTCAGCTAGACTACCTAGCCAGAAAGCCCTCATGACCCCCCCCCAGCACTGTGATTTCAGGTGTGATGCACACCCAGCTTTTATGTGATTGCTGGGGACCCAAATATAGGTTCCCATGCTTCTGCATGAAGCACTTTGCCCAGCCATAAGAGAAAGGATAAATGAAGTAACACACAAATTAGAAACTAATAAAGATTTTGCCTAAACATGTACAGTAAAGCATGCAAGATGTTTCTTATTCTACCACTTTTTAAAATATATAGTTACAAAAAATTAGATTTCTTTTTTATTTATAACAATTATATTCATTTTGTTAAAATAGAAATGTTTTTTTAACTTTAAAAAATACAAATTTCTTTTTATGCATCGTAACAACCTGTTAGATTTAGTTTCTTTAAAAAATACAAATGTCTTAATAAAAAAGAATTCAGTTAAACTTTTTAAATTTTAATTTAAGAACTGAAATGATATTGAAACTAATTTTGGATATATTAACTTTTTTCCAGAAAAATTTGCTGAAAGTTCCTGTGGAGTTCTTCTTAACTCAAGTGGGCCTTTTGCTTCCTGCCATTCAGTTGTGAACCCCAAATTCTATTATGAGGTGTGTGAGAGTCTATCATTAACAATACTTTGCTGATTTTGACAAAGTCATATAGGTCTTAACTACCACTGTCAATAGGTTACAGTGTATGGTGAAAATTTACATTAACATTAATTTATTCAAGTATGGACATAACCAGCAAAAATAGTATTGAAAATAATCAGAAATGAAGAAAATCTCTTAGTTCTTTGATAAGTAGTTTAATAATTAATTTATTATTTTGAATATTTAAAAATATTTCTAAATGTGTCAAAGTTGACATTTTTTCAGGGTACTGGAGTGGCTGCAACTTAAATGGTTATTCTCAGTTTGCCTCTTCTTCTAAGTGAATTTTATAAGTAATATTGACTATTTCTTACTTCAAAGGAATGCAAAAAATACACGTGCTCTTGTGAAAAGAGCCAGGATTGCCTGTGCACAGTTTTAGGCAACTATGTGAAGGCATGTGCTGAGAAGGAGATGTACATCATGGGCTGGAGAACTGGTCTTTGTGGTAAGTGGATGGTGATCCAGAGAGCTCCTCCTCGGCTTCCCTATGTGTACTGGTGCGTGTGTGTTGGGGGGAGGCTTTGAAACAGGTATTTGCAAATTTTAACCAATTATTTCTTTTTTTATTTAAATTATTGAGCAATTCTTAAATTTTGATATCTTGATTTTTATTTAACATAATTACATTAAAAGAACAAAGTCAATAAGTCAATAATGTTCAAATTTATGCTGAAATTTAAGTCATGCTCTGACTAATTCATTTTCAATAATATAATATTATTTTGAGAAAAATCTATAGACTAGTGGCTCAACTATAATATTGTTTATTGTACTCTTTGACTATGGCTTCATAAAGATGCTTTCTTAACCAAAGAGTAACAAAGCAGGTGTGGAGGTACATGCTTGTAATTCCAGCATTTGGGAGGCTGAGGCAGGAAGAAGAATGGTGTGAGTTTAAGGCCATCCTGGGTCACATAGTGAGTTCTAGGACAACTTGTGCTACAGAGTAACCGCCTATGTACAAAAATGAAAGCAATGAACTCTGTAGAAGGGCATTTCTTATAGACACACCTACTATCTCTTAGCTAAGATCCAGTTATCAGTAAGTTCGGTCATGTCCCCTATATCTCTATCTCTTAGCCCAGATCCAGATATCAGTAAGGTCTGTCATGTCCCCTAAACAATTTCTTCACATTCCTAAATCTCTATTGTCATCAACTTTGCTCAAGACCCCATTCATCAATTATTTTCTTGTGGGTGATTGGAGTGACCTCCTTCAGTGTCTACCTTGCCTCTCTTAAACCACATTTAATAGAGAAACAGGGTAGTATTCAAAATAAAACCAAAGCATCTATTATATATATTGCCATGTAATCCGAGTCATTGGCTTCTCTAGCTCTAAGACTAAAGATAAACTTCTTAAGAAGATTCTGCAGTTCTATTAGATGCTTTCTGTATCTAGACTTATGGTGTCTGTCCTTTTATGAAAAAAATATTTTCAATTCCAACTTAGGTGATGGCCCAAACATGAATTACACTCACTTCCTCCTACTGCTCTACCCTCTCTCTCTTCAGTACAGATCCCATCCGTGCACAGGAAATTCCCACCTTGCTTTCCAGAGCACATCCTGTGGTTATCATTCTAGAACAGTCACAGGAGAGCCCCTGCTGCCTGTGTTTGCAGTGGGCTTTATCTACAGCAGTCTTTAAATAGACTCTCATCACTGACCAAAAAAGAAAGTGAAAAAAGGTGACTTAGTTCCTTTTTCTAGGTATGAATGCATAAATACTCAGTGTTGTTTTGTACCTTTGCTCACAGAACTGACTTGTCCACAAGGCCTGGTTTTCAAGTACAATGTGAAGTCCTGCAATACTTCTTGCCGATCATTGTCAGAGAGAGATAGAAGCTGTGATATAGAAGATATTCCAGTTGATGGATGCACTTGCCCTGATAGAATGTACCAGAACAGTGAAGGAAACTGTGTTCAGAAATCTCAATGTGACTGCTATGTAAATGATGAGGTGGTGCAACCAGGCAAACTCATCAATATTGACGACAATATGTGGTAGGGAATTCACACTTGTACTTGTTATGACATTGATATCAGGGGACTGTGTTCTTTTCAGTAAAAGCTTTAATATGATTTCTCTCATTGATATGCTATTTTTCCTGTAACCTCTTGTTCAGTTTATTTATTGACTCATTTATTCTGTGCATATTTTTATTTTCTTATTTTTATTTTTAAATTTTTGAGCTAGGGCATCACTCTAGGCCAGGCTGACCTGGGACTCACTGGAACTCATGGTGATTCTTCTGTCTCAGCCTCCCAAGTCCTGGGATACAAGGCAAGTGCCACCAGTTGTGGCTGCCTGTTTTATTCTTCTCACAGTATCCCACCCCACAGGGAAACTTCCTGTGAAGTTTGATCTGACATTCAGACAGCATTGCTCATGCCCAAGCTACTTACAAGGCTATATCTTATAATTTTGTCAATTTTATACATCTTCTCGGGGTTGAGTCTAATTTGCCTAAATGTCCTTAAAATTTCATGCTTACAGATATGAACTGTATGTTTTTTCTTTATTTGCAGTGTCTGCCACAATGGAATTCTTCATTGCCAAACACCTCTTGATTTAACCCTACGTAAGTAGACTATGTTGTTGTCTTTGTTGTTGTAGTGATGGTGTTCTTCTGTTTGTTTTTCTCTTTCTTTGTTTTCTTTTTGAGACTGGGTTTTATTATATACCCCAGGCTGGTATTGAATTCAGAGCAAGTCTCCTGCCTCAGCCTGCTTGAGTGCTGTGGTTACAGGCATGCACCACAAAGACCCTGCTTAATGACAACTTCTATCCTTCAGAAAACTGTTCTGGAGGGGCCGAGTATGTAGACTGCAAGGACCCCAAGACACAGAGAAGGAGTGACAAAACCTGCAGTACACGGAATATACCTGCTTTTCATGTATGTAACAAGACACTGGAATATGGCCTTTAAAATGCTTAATTTCTTTCAAGGTAGAAGGTAACCAAAACCTATAAGAAAAACAATTAGGTCAAACGTGTGTGCACTAGTGTGTGTGTGTGTGTGTGTGTGTGTGTGTGTGTGTGTGTGAATACGCATCTTGTTTTGATTTGTTATATGTTGGACCCCATTGTAAAGCTGGTGTGTTTGCGCACTTGTCACTGATGTGGCATGGCGATTGCAGTGTCTCAACGAGTATATTATGTGCTGTTTTCCTTAGGGGGACCTGCCTTGCAAACGTGGGTGCTACTGTCCAGAAGGAATGGTTCGAAACTCCAAGGGGAAATGTGTCTTTCCTGATGACTGCCCATGCTCTTTCGGTGAACAAGAATATGAACAAGGAAGTGTGACCTCAGTTGGCTGCAATGAATGGTACATTAAAAAAGGATTATCATTTTATTTGTATTTAATAATAAAGTCTTAGTTCATTTTTCATGAGAAAAATTAATTCATACCTAGGTGTGAAAAAAATAATAGCCAGCTCATTACCAAATGATACTAGGCGGGAGGGAAATGGCAATGTAAGCACAATATGTACTCAACCAATGGATCAAATTTGGGGCAATAAAGATTAAAAAAAAGACAAATTGTAACAATATGTATAATTGACATCATACAATAAACACAAAACATTTCTTCTCCTAAACAATCAGAATATATGTACCCTGGCACAAATAATCAGCCCACTCATTTCTGTCTTTTTAGTACTTGCGTAAAGGGGTCCTGGAACTGTACCCAAAATGAATGCCAGACGACTTGTCACATCTATGGGGAAGGACATGTGAGAACTTTTGATGGGGAAAGTTACAGCTTTGATGGTCTCTGCCAGTATACATTTCTTGAGGTAATTATGGGCATATCTTATTTTTCCATATTTATTAAATATCGATTGATTTGTAAATAAGTTCTGGGAAATTTTATTTTAAAAATGGGACTTTTACACAATTCCCTTACATAATTTTAGAAGGAAAGAATATAATGCTGATTCTGGAGGCAGTGCTGGGACTACTCACCTGTCTCATTTATCAGATGCGTAACTGTGGGCATTCCTGAAGCTCTTGTCTAAGTTCTCTAGCTGTAAAATGTGCGTGGGAATAGTGTCTACTTGAAATCCACATGAAAACACCTATGAAAGTCTCAGGAAATGTGGTATAGTGTAGAAATGATGGCTAGAATTTCATAAGTGCTTCTTTGCCAAGAAAATTCTCATATTTTACTGCATTTAATCATTGCAATATGACTATTTTTATTCCTATAATGCAGATGAAGAATTTGAGGTTTGAAAGGGGAAACGATTTCATCTATTAAATCAATAATGTCACATTCAAACAATAAAATAACTCTGATTCCAGAGTTTATGCTTTTTAAAATAATTAATTCCTAAGTCTAATCTAAGGAATAAAGTATGGATTGCTTTCTTATTTTTATCAAGTTTTATAGAAACACTGAAGATAAAAGACAAATTTAGCTATTTTTAAACCAAAGTTAAAGAAACGATTGCAAATCTATAATTTAGACACCTATGTCTATATGTCTAAATTTGGTTGGAACTAAAGGAATAAACTTTGAACCAAAACAAGTTAACTACATTGAATTTGGACAGTGCCGTGTCATTTATCAGATGTGTAAAGTGTTGTTTGTGTAAGTTTCATAGCCTGATATATGCTTTACTGTAATAAGATGATTACTAAGAAGTATTTGTCTGATAACTTCTGCAGTTGAACTGTTTGTCTCTGGTATTCATAAGCTATGACAATTTATTTTTTCAAGGATTACTGTGGTCAAGAAAACGGCACCTTCCGCATTTTAACAGAGAGTGTCCCATGCTGTGAAAATGGACTTACATGCTCAAGAAAAGTCATAGTCGCTTTTCAGGTAGAGTGCCACTGTTCTTTGTTTACTTTCCCTTCAAATTATGAGCTTCAAGATGAAACTCTTGTCATAAGTCTTTCTTTTACTTATAGGATCAGAACATCATCTTGCAAGATGGTAAAGTAACAGCGGCCAGATCTAGCGAAAGCAAGGATTGTGAACTCAGTGCCAATGCTTACTCAGTACACACCGTGGGCCTGTATTTGATCCTGAAACTTCAAAATGGAATAATCTTGATTTGGGACAAATATACAAAAATATCTGTGATCCTGGATCCACACTGGCAGGTATGTTTATCTCACTCAAGTGATTCATGGGAAGGCTAATTCATTTCTGTTACTACAACTTCAAGGCAAGTTCCATGGGAAAGCCATGAGGCACTGCTGGGATCTCAATTACACTATTCCAACTTTATCAGGGAATATAAAATGCAGTCAGGCATGATCAAATCTGGTGGAAGAGTAAATGTAAGTCTTGAGTCATTTTACTTTAACCATACTTGGTTACTTGAGATTATCAAGTGATATAATTTTAAGGTAGCTATATATTGTGATTTAAATCTATCACTTGCAAAGTAATTTAACAACCAAAAAACATACGCATTGTAATTAATTTGAAACTCACAAACATAAACTACTATTCATTTTAAGAGATTCCTTTTACTTGATAATAGAACATAGATGATATTTTGTTATGGATTACATGGGAGCAGAATCCTGCCCATAAATTCTCTTTTATTCAAAAAATTGAATTTATCAAAAAACATAGATTAATGACAGTATAATATGTCTGAGATCTACCTATTTTAAATCCCTATTTAACTACCATCAATCAATCAATCAATCTCGCTATCTACCTATTTATCTACCTATAATCTGTCTCTCATTATGTCCCTAGTAAAACTGATTGGTGTACTTATTGTTTTGCATATCTGTGTGTGTATTATGTGGGTGTGTATATGTGTTATACACATGTGAGCATTCATTTTGTGGATGTGTGCAAGCAGTTGTGGAAGTCACTGCTCATGCCTTTTCCACAGCCCCACAACTGATGCTTACAGCTCCCTTTCTGAAAAACACAGGGCAAAGTGTGTGGTCTTTGTGGAAATAACAATGGTGACATCAAGGACGATTTCACAACGAGGTACTCATCAGTAGCTGCTGGAGAATTGGAGTTTGGGAACAGCTGGAAAACAAGTCAGGAATGCTCAGATACAGTAACCCAAAGTTTTCCCTGTGACTCAAACCCATACTGCAAAGCTTGGGCTGTGAAGAAGTGTGAGATCCTCAGGGACAGCACCTTCAGGGACTGCCACAGCAAGGTATGCCATTCCAAGAGCGGTGTTCCACGCGTGGGTGTCCTCCCAGACCCTCATGAGCTGTGTGCTCTGCCTAGGTGGACCCCACTACTTACTATGATGCCTGCATTGAAGAAGCGTGCTCCTGTGACATGGAGGGGAAGTACCTCGGTTTCTGCACGGCCGTGGCAACGTATGCAGAGGCATGCAATGCAGCAGGCGTGTGCATCTCCTGGAGAAAGCCAAATCTCTGTCGTAAGTAAAGTGCACCTGTCAGTGTTTCTATGAAAAATTCATCCGCTGCAACTGCTTTCTTAAACAGCCTTTCCAGATTTTCTCTAAAACACATGTTGTTTGAACCTAGAAAGAGTTGAAAATATCTCAATATGTTTATAATGACCAAAATATCTCACTTTTAAAAGTTGCACCTGGCATAGCACCTCATGTTCAATTTTAAACTTCTGTGCTCACAGGGAAAAATTAAACATACAGGGAAAGAAATTGATCACAGATGAAAAGCGTAATGTCTCTTCAACACACATAGGCGAATATGAGTTTGGTAGATTCATGTTCATGCATTGAAATCCTCACCCATTTATTTTCCTTGAAATTTTTCATATAGTCTAATTGACAGTGAACTATAGAACGAATATAAAATGACTCTTGACATATGCAACATGATCACCTTAATAGACATCAGACACAATGCATCCCTCTAGGCAAGGCAGTATGAGAAGACAAGATGCACATGGAGCATTGAAGTAGAATGCACTTTGCATTTGGCTTGCAGTGGTTAGCGGTATGCTGACCTATTGCATTACCTTCTGGTAGAATTCTTTCATATCTAAAGAGCTTATGTGGTTTTCAATTTTGAGACAAGGCCTCACATTGGTAGCCCAGACTGCCCTAGAGCTCATCCTGTAACCCAGGCCTGACCTCAGACTCATGGTTTTATTGCCTCCACCTCCAAGTGCTGGGATTGCACTATACCCAGGAGCTTCTCCAGAGGTTTCTTTTTCCAATTTAAACTTGAACATTAAAACCATATAATGTTGACCTAAAATATTTCCAAAGATTAGTGACTCTTCTCCCCCTCTCCGCCTCTCCCAGCCTGGTCATGAGAGGGGAAAGGAAAGAAGTCGTCGAATCTAAGCTACCCTCTTTGTGTGTGTACTACTTGGCTTTTACAGCAATTTAGGAAAACTCAAAAAAAACCTGAAATATGAAAGAATAATGTATTTTCAGGGATATTTATCCTTAGTGCCATCCAGGATCCTTTTTAAAATATTCTTTGTAAGGTGTAAATCATGTGATGAATGAAAGTCATTTGCTATCGTTTGATTCTAGCTGTCTACTGTGACTATTATAATGCACCCGGAGAATGCAGCTGGCACTATGAACCTTGTGGTACAGTGACTGCAAAAACCTGCAAAGATCAGGTCATTGGCAAGAAGTTTTCTGAACTTTTAGAAGGTAAGGCATCTTTGAAGAATGTCCACAAAGTTGTGAATATTATACTAGTTCTTAAAACTAGAAACGTTAGTTTCTCCCAATCCAGTGTTTTATATTTTATAATTTTAATGACACGAATTTACTTATTTTGGCAATGATTCTATTATAAACATTTTCTTTAGAGGCAAACCATCTGCTGGTTGAGGAGCACACAAAGGGAGGGAAGACAGAGCTGTGTTGTTAGTATCATGAGAAAAGCAGTTGTCTAGAAGACAGCATGAAATACTATCTTGCTTAAACAGAGGCCATTTGATGAAATTCCACCCTTTAACAGTATCCTAGAGAGAAATAAGTGACAAAATGCTACACAAAGTTTTGAAAAGGAACATTTATCAAATCCATGGTTTTGAGATATTTCAGCTCATTTTGGTGGAACTTCTTTTGCAAATACACACATTGGGATGTGGCACTCACATTCAAGAAAACACTGGCACCACCTGGATTATTCTCATCATTCACATTGCTAAAGCAGCGAGTCATTTAAGAGTACACAAGGAAACATTTTAGAAGAGAGCTTCATTGAGCAAAAGCTGTAAGTTCTTAGTTGGATGTTTGTCTGCACAAGGATCTCGATTCTGTTTCACTAACAGGTTTTCAACAAGAGTGTGACGTTTGGCTGGCATCCTTAACAGTGCATGGAATCATTCAGGGATCTTTAACAAGATATAAGCAAGCGTGATGAGGTTTGTTACATAAAGATGAACTGTGGGTTACTTTCAGGTTGCTATGCCAAGTGCCCAGACAGCGCACCCTATCTGGATGAGAACACTATGAAATGTGTCCAGTTATCTGACTGCAGCTGCTTCTATAACGAGGTCATAGCAGCAGGGGAAGTCATTGAAGATGACTGTGGAAGAACATGGTACATTCTCCGCTGACTTGCCAATAATTAGCAATTCCATTTACTTTTTTGCCCTTTAATTTAAGAGACCAAGCAAAAGTCTCTCTCTCTCTCTCTCTCTCTCTCTCTCTCTCTCTCTCTCTCTCTCTCTCTCTCTTTCTGTGTAAATTTTAGTTGTCGTTTCTAAATGAAAAATACATAGGTTCAAATGTCTATCAGTGATATCATCTTGCGTTTTCATAAAATTTACAAATCAATCATTTTGTTAACTCTTATGCTCAGTAAGGAGAAATGCAGCATACAAATGCCTGTGCAGTTTTCAGGAAGTGACTTTCACTCTGTAAGTGTGTGATCATGTTGCAGCTTTCCAACTTGGAGGTTGTTATAGGGACACAAGAGTCATCTGATAATGTGCTTGAAGCTGATAATTGTGTCAGAACTAATCTCCAGCTTGAACGACACCATTCCCATTCCTTGCGTTCTTTGTCGAAATGATGAGGAAAAATAATACATGAAAAGAACGAGAAGTTCTAATTAATAGTATGCTCTCCAGGAAACAATCACTCTTTTCTTGGATCTGTTTGATATTCACTTCCAAAATACTTGTGTTAAATTTGTGAAATGAGTGTCATTAGGGGTTAAAATTCAAACTTATTTTTTTCCTTTTAAATTTCACTTTCAGCTATTGCATCGCTGGGGAGCTGGAGTGCAGCGGTGAGTTCTTTTATTTTACTCTACTTCATTTAGGAAAGGTAAGACAAGAGACCCCTTTAAAAGCATCAACAAAAGGGAACAGGTACATTATGATTCTTACTGCCTGCTGGGGGCTGACACCAAGCCTCCCCTGGGTGAGCTAAGGGCCTATCACACTCAAAGCCAGTGCCACAGGGGCATCTTGAGTGACTTTCAGATGGAATAAAGGCTGATAGACAGGAGTATTTTCCCTACTGCATTTGCCTCTGTTGCCTGTAGGTTCTGGTAACTATCAGTCAAAGCAATTTAATGAAAGGGATGAAGAGGAAGGTGTGGAATAATACAGAAAGGAATAAATATTTGAGGGATTCAAAGGATTAATCATGAACAAGTCATACATTACAGATAAATCTTTGGTTTAGAATGTGGACGTGTTAGAGGTATTGTCCAGCATGTCTGAGGCAAGGCTCTGGGTTCAATCCCCTGTGCTAACACAAACAAAAACAACAAATTCCTCAATAAGCTTCAACATGGTAGAGAAACTATTCCTTTTGTATTAGCAATTATAATACATAAAATGAAAAGGAGACATAAGACTTGTCAAGAACCCAAGATGCTCTTCTAATAATAGTAATTTATATTTTCAGAAATTCCTCCTACAAATTCAACACCAACAGGTAAAATCATAATTCAATTTTATGTGTATATATCTGATACTTTTGTGGATAACACTTCATAGTTTCAACCACATTTGTGCCAGTAAAATATGCTGAAAATTAGATGATATAAAATTTTAAACTAAAATTGTTACTGTAAGATATAAGAATGACATTTCATTATAATTCTCTGAATTAAGTTAGAAAAATGTATTCTATGTTAATTAAATATCAGCCAAAGTTTGATATTAATGGCAATATGAAGTACATTGATCTCTTATGAAATTATGATCACACTGAGATTTGAAAATGTGAAAATAAAATTAATCATATATTTGCATTAAAGACTATAGGTACTTAACCAGTGATCATATGAGAAAATTTGGGTAAAATGCCATTTATAAGTTAGCTTTGAGACAGTGAAGTTCCTCACAATTTCAATACAGGTGGAATTATAATAATACTCAAGCACTTTTCTGCCTTATGTGACTTAGCAGGAATTTGATTTCTTTTCCATTGCTCTTTGGAGATTGTGATCATTGAGAGATTTGAAGCCTTATGAGCTCAGGATTTAGAGTCAGAAGACGTTCTATAAAATGCTATTCAGACTGTGGTTACTTTCAGGCACTTTCAGAAGCCTAGTTATCATACCAGATTTTGGAATTATATTCCTAGGTTCATAAATAGGCCTTGTGAAGTTCCCATAAAGAGCAATTATTGGTTGTCATATAGTATTGATTTGCATAAAAGTTTTTTTACAACTTAGCATCTGATTACAACTTCAGAAATTTTTTTTTCGAAGTTTATCTGCATATCATATTTAATAATTCAAAAAATGTCTTCTATTTTTGTAATGTACAATACATTATCATTGTTTAAAGTAACACTATTTTTTGATACTTTTTTTAATTTTTTTTTAATATATATTTATTGTCCATAATGAGTTACATTTGCATGAAATAGGAGTGGGAAAAAATTTCCTACAACTTCAGAAATTTTAATTTTAGCATAAGACAGCATGTTTCTTGAACTAAATATACTAGCAAAAATTTTTGAATTAACCTTTTCATCATAACTAATGTGTACCCTGAACAGTTTCTACTGCAACAGCTTCTTCCTTACCAAGCACATCAGCAGGTAAATAAAATAAAATGTTCCTTACTGGTTTTTTTTTGTAAATTAATAGCAAAGTGAATTTGTAGTTCAAGAAAGTTGGCTCTTGTCTCAAATTTGTTGGTCTTCATTTATTCATTTCATAAGTACTTATGCTAAGTAGCAGGGCTTCCATCATATTAGGCTATTGGTGGAAAATTCCATCTCTCCTCAAAGCTCATGTATCCGGAATATACCATTCACATACTATTGATCAGGAGAATGTAACTATGCTAATAATTCTAGGGTTTTTTGGCATTTATGAATGAATTTTATTTTTTGTTTTTTTGAAAATTTATTGTTAATAATTAGTCACACATTATGAACAAGTTTTGTTTTGGTACCCCCATTTTCCTCCTCCCTGACCCCAACTCACTGAGGGCCCTCCTCAGTGGGATTGCTGGAACAGTTCATGGGATGGGGGTTATGAATTTTTTTGCCACATATAATTACTGTAATTCTAGTTTATATTTTTGAGAATAATCTGTAATAATTTGATAACACCAAGAAATTTTTACTTAAATTTGATTATAATAAATGCAGTTGTTAGCAGAGTCCAAAGGCATATCGAAATGTGCAAAGATCTGGGATTAAAATGGCTTCTATAATTTAATAATTTATTGGAATTATGGAGATCTCTACATATGTATGACTCATAATTTTTATGTTAGTGTGTTAATATTTTAATATTCATTTCAAAATATTTGTCTCTTCCTCTGCATAGCAGTCACACTGGTGACCAGTAGCTCAAGCACAGGTAAGCAATGTCCTTCTTCAAGGATGATTTAACTAACAAGGGATTTCAGAACCACACCGAACTTCCTGAACAGCATTGTGCCTTTGCACTTAAGTTGTTGGAGGAAGTACATCTGTTTTCTGTGCGTTTCTTTGTTTTCAAAAAAAAATAGTTTCAAAGAAAGTTTGGGAGATTAAATTATACAAAATGATGTTTTCTAATATTTTGCTTTTTACTTGCAAATGTTAAAATTTTAATTTCACATTTTTATTTCTCTTAGTGATTAAACTTTTCTGAAACATTTATTTCAATTTGATCCATGTTTTATGTCAGAAACAACTTTCCCTCCATGCAAAATTTATTTTTCCATTTGTTCCTTAAATTCAAGTATTACAACATCAAGCACTAAAACAAACTATAGCAATATATATATATATATATATATATATATATATATATATATATACCCTTCCAAATCTACAGTATTCCTACAGATCAACTTTCTTGTAATTATGGCCTCCTCCTACAAACTTCACACCATTTCTCTTTTTCTTATTATTCCTTAATTCCCCTATTCTTAAATGAGTAAGTTCCTGAAGCTATAGGCCATTATTCTCTCCATCCTTATATTCAAAATTGTATCTAGTGTCAAACTATGCAATGATATTAAGCAAATATTTCTGTGATGACTCGGTAACTTCTCCATGCTGGCAATGTGTAACTGAGCTTTTGTATTTTGAGATAGTTTCTGGTGAAGGTTGGATTATAGTTGAAAAACAGTTATACTGAAAAATCCTGCCACTTATGCATTTTATTCATTGGAGATAACCTTCCTTTTGTAGAAAACAAATATATACCATAAATCCTAGATTACTTTGGATTATAAATATAGGTAAAATATGGAATTATGAATGTACTTTTAAATAAATTCTAATCTTAGGCATCATATGTATTTGATAATACATCTTATATATAAATAGATAAATACTTGAAAAGAAAAATCAAATATGTATATATATGTCTATATATTAAAGTATTAACCATTGTAGCTTGTAGTATTACTAAAAATACACACAATGATATACTTTGTAAAACCTTGTAATCTATTAGATATCATTAACAGCACCAGGTTTTATAAATTTTAGATAGACTGATATATTACAACATATTTTTTCTGCATTCTATAATCACAATTCATTTCTGCAAGCCAACAGCAATTTCATCCCAAAAGCTTTTCAGGACGGTTTCATAGTCATGGGCAGAACAACTTTTCCCACTACATTATGTAGGCCCAGTAATCGGCTGTATTTCTAATGCTCAGCTTGATTTGGTTTCTAAGACAAATAAGCTGGATCTGTTCTCTTTAAGTTAATCAGCTGTTAAAACTTAGGATTTTGTGACCACTTAAATATAGCCTCATTGCCTTTTTTAAAAAAAATTTTTTATTGTCCATAATGAGTTACAACATTTAGTGGGCAAACAATGAGTTGTTATCCCCAATTCCCCACTGCCCTCCCATCCCTCTTCAACTGGATAACCTCCTCCATGGGTCGTCTGGATCAGTCCTTGTGACAGGGGACCATGGATAGACTAGTATTCAGCCAGGTTCTCCTGTTATTTAATGCCGGGCTAAGGATTTTTTTTTTCACTTAATTTATAGAGATCTCTTGTTTCCTTCTTAGCATTCACTTTTAAATACAGTTTTCAAATTTATTTTTTCAATACTTTGCATTGCCCACGGAGGAGGATATCCAGCTGACTGGGGAAGGGGAAGGGGGGCAATGAGGAATTGGGGACACAACTCATTGTTGGCCCACTAAACAATGTAACTCATTATGGACAATAAAAAAATACTTTGCATTGCAAGACAAATTTTCCCCATAAAAATAGAGTCATAACATTACCAACAGGCTTTTTGTGATGAAATTTTAGGCAAAATATGTGCCAACTTTAAACTTATAAATTCATATTGATTTATTCATTTTACATTTCACAAATTGTAAACTTAATGTAGAGCTGACGTATAGTGAAGATTGCTTAGGAGATTTTTCTCTCCATTGAATTTATTAACTATTATGACTTTTCATTTTGATGAATTCAAGGTTTGATTTACTGATATTTCAGTAGATATTTTATGATGTAGAATATTAACAAGTAAATATTTTGTTAGTACATATGAACCTTGATTTTGCTATAATCTGTTCACTATATTCAATACTTATCATGCAATATGTTGTTCAATCTACCCTCTTCTGATAAGGTACTTGTGAATAATGTTTCCATTGTTATAAGGATCCAAATGAAAAAGAGTTTGGGACATGATACGGATATATCAGGTTTTCTTTTCACTTCATTACCCATAAAGCCAGAAATTATAATTAACATTATTCTAAAATGAGACAAAAGTAATATAATTTTAAATTATGTTCTTGTAAAAATTGTTCATTTATTCCACAAATTATGGAGACATTTAAAATAAATGTAGTCTGATAATCTTAATGTAGATGAAATAATTATGAGATTATAAAATATTATATTTTTAGAATTTATTAGTAATGAACAGATAGGTTATTGTTTTGCTGGAATAAACTACCTCCCAGATAATTTGAGACTTTCAAAGTTTTGCATATCTGTTAAATTTTAATTTTAAATGATAAGGTGATTTAATTTTTAGTGCCTCATCTACTATTCTCCATATTTTCTGAGGCTTTACTCACATCATACTCTGTAAATGAGACCTTCCAAAACATTCAAATAATAATGAGCTCAGATCTACTCAAAAATCAGTGCTTTGGAGTGCTGACCACTTCACTGGTCATCTTTGTGGACACTAGTAACCAAGTGACCATCAACTTCAAACAGTGATAGGAATGCTAAGACTGACTATTCTGAATCTTAAGAAGAGTAATTATTGGGCAATTTTAATCTGACTGAGGAACCATATTAATCCATATACCATTGAGGATCTCAGCAGTTCATACTCTAAATTATTCATAGTTTGAAATTTTAAAAGAGAAAAAGGCTTTATTATTCCATTTTATTTCATTCTACATATAAGACTAACATATTTTTATTTATGGCCCACCAACATATTTTTATCTGTTTTTTAAATGTACCCTATAAGCATCTTGTTAAGTGAACATTGCTTTTGGAAACCTTAAAAAATAGAGGTCTTTCTGTGAGCACACGTTGTGTGCAGACTTGGACATTGCATCTTTTACTGATATTGAGGGTTTGTAAGTTGAACAGCACTTGACAAATAGTGATAAATCCATGTCTTTATTTTTATGTCTTCTAGAGGTAATCTGCATTTGACCAGCGGTGTGAAAAATAAATCTAGGTTAAAAAAAGAATTTAATAATTTTTTGTTTAGTTGTAATTATAGGATGCATCAACTAAAACATTTAGATTAAAAATGAAAGACTAATATTTTCAAATATAACATAGCTAGGAAGATGCATCTGGTTCTGGTTGAGAATATATTTCTTTTTCAAGAAGTGTCCATAGTAAATATGAAGATTTTCTTCTTACACATGAGAAGCTGTCTCACCCAGAAATTTAGCTAACAGTTCTTGTACTCTGTCATAGTCAGCTCAAGCTGCTGGGATGAACCTCCAAACTCCAAAGGAGGCACAGTTTATGGGAGGAATGGATTTATTGGAGCTACAGATCCAGGGGAAGTTCCATAATGGTGAAAGAGGCTGGCCCTTTTCACAGGTCCAAGAAGAGAGAGAAACCCATCACCAACACCACACACACACACACACACACACACACACACACACACACACACACACTGTGCATATCTATGGCTGGAGGTCCAGATCCAACCCAGAAACACTTAGGGTCTGAGACTAGGGTCCACCCAAGATGACACCTCCTCCAGGCAGGCAGCCGGAGAAAAGCTTTCAATAAACTCCTGAATATATTGGGAGACATCCATTCAAACTACCACATACTCTAATTTACTTTGCAAGCATATTGATTAGTACTTTTGAGTTGAACTGAAAATATTACTTGGGTAGATTGATTTAAAGCTTTTCTACTTGGTCTTAAATTCAATATAAAAGCCTACAAATCTTAAACACAGTAATAAGATTTATTTTTAAAAAATTCTAGATTATTTTTGCTTGTAAATGTGCTTGCTGGAAAATATATGTTTGATTAACTATTAGACTAAATTTTTACCTTGGATAGAAATTGACATACAATTTCATCACTGTACATTTTTGAAATGTGGCCTCTCACACAGTGCATCCCAGACTGGGTTGGAGCTCATGATCCTCTTACCTGCACCTCTAGTGTTAGATCCAGGGCATGTGTGTTACATGTGAATTATTAACATGATAATAGAAGGCATTTTGAGAAACATTGAGAAACATTACAGAAAATTATAAGCATAAAGGAAGAAGTATGCAAAGCTTATTGCATCCCCAGGATATGTATATGTATATGTATATTTCCAAATATGTACATATAGGTTTATAAGTCCTATGTAATGATCTGGAAATATATGCATTATATATATAACATATATATGTATATATATGGAGAGACATATAGTATATCTAATTAATTTAATATAAGCTATATAATACATTATTAAATGCATGTTATATATGAAAATATTATTTATATACACAAATATATATTATTTTCTATACAGTAATTGTTTCCAAAGGGCTGAGAGATAATCTGATCAGCCATTTCAATGAGCATGCTATTTTTAAGAAGGAAAGTTGTGCAGCCATGGGAGTTTTTCTCTTAAAATTAATTAATATTAATCCAGAATTGATATTTTTAGGCAAATGCCATTCTAAGTATTATGCACATATTGCCCCATTCAACACAGAAAACTCTGATACAGGTGCTGTTTACTTCTCCTTAGTTAAAAGTGAGCAGTTTATAGAATTAAGTGTTCAGGTTGACTTGTTAAAAAGTGGTAGAGACAGAATGATGATCCCGGAATTTTTTTAAGACTCCAATCCTTCTATCTCTGTACTTGTGTTTTAAAAAGTAAAAGAAGTTGAATTTTATTTGAATAATTTTTGAATTATTGAATTATCAACACATTATTTAAGATTTAAACATGGCATTTTAAAATAAGTAATCAGATAGCTTTATTCAGTTTCTATTACAATAAGTCTTACTGAACACTTAGAATAAAACGTGTTTTAAAAGTGGATGAGACCCTGTTTTAATAAAACAAAACAACAGAAAATAGGCTACTGTTACATAACAGTATATGCACAGATGTCTTCTAGTAGTCTCTATTTTTTCAGTTTCAGAATGTTACAGTTATGTTATATAGAGAATTTGTGGATATGGTTTAAATGCTGTATCCTCAGGAGAAGGAGCTACTGTCGAGGCTGCTGTTGTGAAGCAACTGAGCACAGAGGAATGCAGAGTCAGAAAAACAAGAATGTGAACACCTTCATTAATTCTTCTTGACTTTATGACCCATGTTAAGTTCATTGAACCCCTGGGACATTAATTTTCTCATCTGTTAAGTAGGAAAATAATTATATTTACTTATAGGATCTGAGAAAACAGTAAAATCATAGAAGAGTATTGGAGAAGAGAAAATACTCAGTAGGAATTTATCAAATAATTCACTAGGTGAGCTTCAATGCTAGTTTTATTTAACATTTATCATGAATTAATAAAAACCCACAATGTCTCTCAAATTAAAGTCAGTTTTTTTTCAGAAACGAGCTGTTGAGTTTTGTAGTTCCGAGTAAAACATTTATAAGGGGAAACGTTATAGATACTCCATAAGCCTTCAGACACATTTTAAATAAAATGGAATCAACTGATTAAAACCAACAGCATTTTTTCTTATAAAATAAATGATTTTTAAAGGTAATGACAAAACTTAGATATGGCTAGAAAAATAATTGTCCTGCCAGCCATGCATGCGTGAAGGCACCTGTTCCCTTGTGGTCCTTGATATATGTTGGCTGTAAAGAAACTGATGCACAATAATTATCAGTTCAAACACTAGAAATTAGTTGAAAAGTAATAGTTATAGATATCAAAATTATTAAGAATGCTAATGATTTATCTATCAATTTTGATAATTAAGCCATGAAGTGCAATGGATTCTCATCTATTCCTGTTAGTAAAGGCTTATCCCTACTTTTATTGCTGTATCAACAATTTCAGACTTACATCTTCTGAAGTTGACTCGTGGGAAAAGGGAGCTATATCATATTAGCCTCGCTGGTATGTACCCAATCTACGACCTTGATGAGAGGCTTTTCTCGTCTGCTTGGAGGCACTTTGACATATTAGCCATATCTGCAACCAAGAAAGTCCTGTATATATGTCCTTTTCTCATGCAAATTGCAAAACTCCATGTGCTCTACCGTCTGTTCTATGCCCTGTGATCCCTTGAAATCCATGCTGATTGCAGTATATACACGTGCAGAAATTTGTTTTGATATATTATGATAATTCTGCTTTTTTATATACAAAATATAATTGTCTCCCATTTGAAAGTAATCAGCTTGACATCAATGGGATTCCATAAAGGTTAACTGAATACCGGAAGTGGTGTCCCCAGCAGAATGTTCTGGAGTGTCCTTACTCTCTTCACTGATACTATCTTGTAGTCTTGTAGGTCATGTCAAGGTCGTTTTGGTCTGTGCTTGAAGCAAGAGTAGCAAGAGAATCTACTCTGAATATCTGATGACTGTATTAATTCATGGAAGTGTTATCCAGATCCTAAGTCATCTAATTAGTAATTAACTAGATGTAATCCATAACCACATTGAGTATGCCTGAAAGAGATCTGAGGAATTTTTCTCAGCTAACCCTTGGAATTTTTGAGAGTGTTCACATGCTTGCTACTGTCCATTTTTAAAGTAACCAGAGGAGACAGAATATTTGATTATTTACTTGATAATCTACAATTTATAATTTCTACTATCTTCATCAATAAGGTAAATGTATCATGAAGAACACTTAAAATTCTAGGAAATAACACGTGAGACATACAGGGAGAATCGCATACAAGGTAGCGAAGGACATTGTCCTGCACATCAGATGACAGATTTTGTTCCAAGCTTTGTTACTGGTGAGCTTGAACAACAACTCGCTTACCTTTCCTGACTCCAGTTCTTTGAGTGGAAAGGGTGCAAAATAGTTTGACTCCCTTGTTCATTGTAATGAATATTTATGAAGAACTTATGTGGTGAGTTTTCTGATAAGCTGCGAAGATATAAAGCAGAATTAAGTAGGCATGGAGGCAGAGGTCTTAGTCCAATTTTTGGGAGGCTAAGGTAGGAGGATCACATTTCAGGTCAGTTTAAGTTTCATAGGGAGACCTTCTTGAATTAAAATAGACATAGTTATGGTCCAGTTAGGAAGATGAATATTCATTTAAAAAATTAGAAAGACAAATGAAAATTTGTACCCATAACAAGAACCCTACTTAAAATGAGGCATTGGAAGGCATTGAATCCACGAAAGACCACTGGAAAAGGCTGGAGCAAAGATGTTGAGTTGGCGGCCCAGCAATACTTCATAGGTCAGAAGCAAGTTCCAAGGACAAGGAACTACAAACAGAGGGCATGGGACTAGTGAACTGTGAGACCACAGACGGAGATTGTGTGAGAAGTTTCTTCTTTTCTAAAGGTCATAAAATATTAGTTACATTATTTCTAGGAATTTCCATAGCAATTTCATTACCTCAAAAAAAGTAGACATTAATAATGATTACTTCTATGGGCTTTGGGTGATCAGCAAACATTTAATGAACTTTCTCCTCATTCCTAATAGCAGGCAGGCACATCTGTACAATTATTTTAGATTATCATGAAAATAATTCCTTAAAATATTCCTTCTTTCCTCCCAAACACTTATAGACTGAACCAGAAACTATTGAAAGTGAAGACAATGAGAAATACATTAAAGTTGAAGGAATTGTGTGGCAAAATCAAACTCTGCTTAATAGCAAATCTATTTCCTCATTGTTAATGAACATTGAAAATTTACTCAGCATTTAATAGAATCTAACACATGTACATAGATACATATACATTGAAAATAATATCATTATATAGCTATAATAAAATTGATTAATCATAATCACTAAATATCTTAAAATAGTATTTTTTTTAATATTTACCAGGTGAGTAATCATTCTAGTGTTTGTTCATTGATGATAGGAAAAGAATCATGACAATTCTGTTTGTTCTTATCAGGAACAACTCCAGATCTTCTCACTGAGCCTTTAATTACAGGTTAGCATATCAATTTCTGTTCTACATGTGAAATAAATATGATAGCGTAAATCATTAGTAAATTTAAGTTTATATAGTAGAGTTCCTGTTTTAAATTGTTATTGTTAAAATCAGCAAACAAAGTATTGGATCATATTTTCATGCTTCTTCATTCGTCTCTCCCACTGCCCTCTGCAATCCACACTGCATTGCTGCACAGTATATGAAACTAAACACCTCTTGTGCTGGTCTCCATTTCTCTCCCTCCTAATAGTCCCCGTTCATTTTTTAGGTCACACTTATTTCATAACCGTCTCCTTTTTTCTTCTTCCTCCTCCCGTTTCTTCCCTCTTGTGGTCACCTTTCTAATTTTGTGCGACACACACACACACCACACACACACACACACACACCACACACACAACCACACACACCCCACACACCACACACACACACCACACACACCACACACACACAGACCACACACACACACACACAGACTACACACACCACACCACACACATACCACACACACTCAACACACACACTCAACACACAAACAGACCACACACACACAGACCACACACACACACAACACACCACACACACACACACTACACACATACACACATACCACACACACCACATACCACACACACAACACACCACACAACACACATACACACACACCACACAGACACACACACACCGCACACACACACACACCACCACCACCCCCCCCACACAAATCTAGATTCACATATGAATGAAAAAGTATAGTAGTTGTCTTTCTGAATTTGGCTTATTTTAGTTACTATAATGATCCCAAGTTCCATCCATTTAAGTACAAGTGCCAATACTTTATTCTCTTTGATGACTGATTAAAATTCTATCAGAATGCCTTTTTCCATCCATTTGGTGATGCATATCTAGGCTAGTACCATTTCTTAGCTATTGTGAATAGTGTAGCAATGAATAGGTATATTTAAGTATCTCTGTGGTATGCTGGGGAACAGCTTAATTCTAGTATTAGTTTTTTGAGACCCTGACATTTTGATTCCCATTGTGACTTCACGAGTTTACATTCCCACCAGCAATGTATGAAAGTTCCTGTCACCCCACATGCTTGTCGGCATTTGGTCTTTAATTTCTCAAGGATATCCTTTCTGTGTTGAGATGAAATATCAAAGTGACATTAACTTGTGTTTTCCTGATGGCTAAGGATTGTGAACACTTGTGTTTCCTCTTTTGAGAACTATTTATTCAGTTCATTAATTGGATGCTTGAGTTTAATTGATAGTGTTTTGTTGTATAAATTGTGCAGTTCTTTATAGTTTCTAGATGTTACTTCTGTGTATTATGTATAGTTGGCAAAATGTTTTCTATTCTGTGTTCTATCTCATTTCCCCTCATTTCTCATTTCCTCATTTCCCTCATTATCTCCTTTGCTTCACCAAAGTATTTTAATTTTAGTCCCATTTAAAAATTCCTGGGATTATTCCCTATGTTGTTGGGATCCTTATCAGAAAGTCCTTGCCCATCATTATTTCTGAAGTTCTTTTACTTTTTTTTCTCTAGCAGTTTCAAACTTACATGAAGGTCTTTGATCCATTTGGACTTGATTTTTGTGGAGGGTGAGAGATATGAATCTATCTTCATTCTTCCTGTGTATGTTCAGTTTTCTCAGGACCATTTGTTGAGAAAGACTTATTTTTCTAAAATATGTTTTTGATACCTTTTTGGCCATTAGCTGGCTGTCACTGTATGGGCTTACTGTATTCTACAAGTAGTTTTCTATTCTACTTCCTTGGTCTACATGAATGTTTTTGTCTCATAACCTATCTATCTTTTGTTAAGTCTTGGGAGGGGTCTTCTGGGGGTCTTCTTTGGCAGTTGTCCCTGCTTGAGTTTGTTTTCCATTATAGCTTGGGAATGGGTGAAACACAATGTTTGACAGCAACCCTTCCATTAGCAGGCAATAAAAGACATGCACATATTTTCGTTATGTCCCATCAGGCTCAGAGAGAGATACAACAGGGTAATGTTAGGCAAAATGGAGTTTATAGCTAGCGAGATCAATAAGAAGGAAAATGAAGTAGTAAGGAAAGGGAAAAGAAGGGAATAAAGCAAGAATTAGAAGGTATAATTAGAGTAATAAAATATATGTATTATATGATGAGAAATAATAGGTAAAATCCAGGATACATGCACAAAAAGAAAGGGGAGTAGAAAAGCTTATATGGGCAAGAGAGAAGTTAAAATATTTTAATGGAAAAGCAAGCATATGTCAGTTAATGTTTCTTAAAGTACCTAACTTCATATTAGCTTAGGTGGCATTTTTTTCATGCACAATGTCGGGCAAACCAGGGTCATCATCTGAAGCAACCTCTGGAGCTTCAGGTGACATCCCACCAGAAGCTGTGATCAAGGAGTCCACCAGGCTGGGTGCGATGCCTCAGCAGCCCCTGCCAAAGCTCGCAGCATGGGGTGCTGGACTGTACAACCAGGATCTCTCTGGAATTAGAATGTAGGGCTGGGGCCAGGTGGAGGGCTAATCTTTTCACTTCCCTTCTCTGGATCTCCTGCATATTCATGGTAATGGCAGGAAGAACATGCCTGTTTCCATCTCCCAACTTGTACTTGGTTCTAGGAGCCACAGGGATATCTTCCGAACCCAGCACTGCCATCCCGGGAACATCAGCTAGGCTAACAACAGTCTCAGCCAGCAGCAATTCAGGTTAGTACGGGGAAGAAATCTAGAGCGTGCTTTTACTCCATTTCTGTCTCTGAAGTTCAGTCAGCATTGGAAGTGACTAGCATGAGAGCCTATGGTGTTAGAAATGACAGGCCTAGAGTACATGATATTAGCCCGAGTGTCATGTGCACTTAATGATTAGAGATCTCCTTAGAACTCCTATGGCTTTGGACTTGTGACTTGATGTGTAGTTGTGCAAGCACAGTGGACTCCATTACAGATACATTTGAAGTAGAATGGGAGGGTCCTCCATGGGGTTTTTGGAACTTGAACCTCTGTCAGAATATTTTGCAAAAGATCAGTGTGCTTTTTCTTTTTTTTTTTCCTAGAATGCAGCCTTGTTTTAGGATCACTCAGATCAAACTATGGAATGCTAAACAAGTAAATGGAAGCAGGCTTACCCACAATCACCAAGGATCAATAAGCATACCCATGTACTCTAACAAGTGCTTCTCATGAAATTATCCATTGTTGGGAATAGAGAGACATGTCAATGAATGTGTGAAGGATATTGGAAGGAGAGAGAGCAGCATGATCTGCTGTTGTGCTTTGTCAACAATCCTGACATCTCTTTACCTTCATGTTGACAGGGTCCACAGCACCTTCTTCGAGTGAAACCTCTGGAGCCCCAAGCAATGAACTGACATCAGTTGAAGACCAGTCAGGTGAGATATTCAGAGGTGGAGAGTCTTGACTAGGAACATGTCATAGTGTAAGCAGAGTAGCTGTGCCAGTGTAAGAACATCTTATTGACCCACTTCAAGGGGTGAAAAACCAAAGTATTTGAATATTTGAGCATTGGTTTAGGGAACTTTGGGCAGAAGTTACCTGCTCTCACGTGTTGTTTCCGTAGCTGGAAGGAACAGAGGGTTAGGTCCCCCATGCTAATAAGGTCCACATAAAATTTCTCTGAGAAGCTCCTTTGATATTTTTCCCAGGCTCTGCTGGCACTTCAGTGTCCACCACCTCCCCAGCTAGAAGTGAAGACACAACAGATGTCCAGAGCCCCAGCTTTACCAGTCCTGGGCACACAGCAGGTATAGTCAGTTCAGAGCAAAAGCCCAGGCTCCAGGCCAGCTTCTTGTTTCAGACATGCAGCACAGATAATATTTATCAAATGTAATGTCCTATATTGATGATTGATCCATATATAATTCAAATGTGTCTTAATCTTTCAAAAATCTACTTTCTCAATGTGAGTCATATTATAGTTATATTCTCCCACTATCCCACTGTTCACAGCACCAAAGCACAGGGGTTTTTTTGGCCTGGATAATTTATTTTTTCCATCTTAATCAGAGTCAACTAGAAGTTCTCCAGGCTTGACCACAGGAGCTGAAAATGAGAGTGCAGTTGGCACAGCCTTCACAATAGGTAAGACAAAGCTCAAGAAGTGAGTGAATGCTCTCATCTGCACCATGGTTCTTCACATAGTCCTCTGTCCTTGCTCAATACGATCACCCTGGGTAAAACATTGGCTAATGAGTGCCTGGTGTCTGAGTTGTTTCCTGGATGTCTTTTTATAAATTCTGTAATCAATATTAATATACTAATAACATGTTAATGATTTAAGGCTAAGTGAATTTATTATATCTAGAACATTTCAATTGAGATTTTTCATCCATAGAATTCAAACGATCCACTGCACACACATCAAGTGCTGAGAAAGGCAGCACAGCTAGAGAATTGAGCGACAGAGCCACAAGCCCAGGAAACACAGGTACATGAGGATCTGCAGATCATTAGCATTAGTGGGTACACATATCAAAACAGGAAGGGTAGTGGTTAAACGATGAAAACATACAGGAGGTTAAAGCTTTGACTTGAATATGTCAGAAGAACTATTATTTGCTGAAATAATTGCTATTCTGTTTGTCAGGCACAAGGCAAGCATCTATGGGAACGACCTCAGAAGAAGGCATGGGGAACACCCCTGGAGTATTGGGTACTGGGGTTACCACTGCAAACAGAGCAGGTGAGACAAGGCCTCCTTAGGGGGCTGCAGTGGGATCCACACAAGCTTTGCTAATTCCTTGGAGTGTGGTAATAAGATTTAGAACAGCTAACCATCGATGATATTCTAGGAAGTAATGACAAGCATGAAATCAAGGAGTGTCCTGAAAGAGTGTTTTTTGCTTAGCTATCTGCATTATTAGACACCATTGTTCCCGAAGCCTGACATTTGTTGTTTATGTGATGCCAACTCTCCATATGATCTGCAATGAACCAAGAGATATTTATTGTGTTATGAGTGTTGTGCAAAATAGTAAAAGTTGGGATTCATATTTTCTTACTTTGGTTCAGTAGAAAGAGAGAAACTTTGCTCTTTGAAATCTGTTGAAAGGTGTAAGATGCGGCATTAAACAAGCCAAAAATCAAGTGGGGAAAGGATGAACTAGATCACAAGGAAATTCAAGTTCACATAAACAAGACTAGCCAATGAGACACTGCATTTTATTAAGAAATACCTTAAGGTAACATGATCATTGGTATAGGATTCACCTGATTTATCTGAAACAAGCATTTAAAAGACAGGTGAGGTTTGCATGACAGATCCATTCACTTTGTCAAAGGAAAAAATAGCATATTTCATACTACCTTCATCTCAGAATCAATTTAGGTTTTTGTGAACTAAATCTTTAGCAAAAGAACTAACTGCTTCTGTTTGTCAGACATGAAAGAGTCCACATGCCACTAATCTGTTAAGTCCTGAGCAAATAGATGGCTCAACAGTTAAAGGCATTTGTTTGCAAAGCCTGAAGGTTCAAGTTCAATTCCCTAGTACCTACATGAAGCTAGGTTCACAAAGTGGGACATGTGTCTAGAGTTCATTTGCAGAGACTGCAGGTCCTGGTGTGCCCATACTTACCCTCTGCCTCTTTCTATCTGTCTCTCTGTCTGTTATAAATAAAATATTAAAAATCTTTCACTTTCCCTGATTTATGTTGGGCACACTGGGAATAGTCCTTGTAAATGTGTGCAGAGGGGGCACAGGCTCTGGGAAGTCCACCAGGTATGATGACTCAGCAACACACACCCAGAACCTTCCACACAATGTCCTCCCCTGTACAATGAGGCTCTTACTAGTGTTGGCATATAGGGCTGAGGAGAGCTTGCAGGAGAGTGAATTTCACCTTTTGTTTCTAACACTGCATAGTAGTAACAGGAGAAGCATGTACAATGCCTCCAAATCCCAATCTGTTCTTGTTTCCAGGGACCACAGCAATGTCTACAGGCTCCTCCACTTCCAGATCCAGAGACTCTGCGAGACCAGCCACAACCTCTGCACATAGCAAGGCAGGTGAGTGAAAGAGAGAAGTACACAAGTTTACATGTTTCAGTTGAACTGTGTGGCCTAACTCTTCTCTGCATCTGGATCCTGGTGAGGAGGGAAAGACATAGAAAGCACTGGGTGTTCGGGGCCCAAGTTGTATCCATATGTTGCAGGGAGCATTGGGAGGTGAAGATTGGATCACAGTTTTTGTGATTTTTGTACAAACTTTTCAATTTCACTTGAAAAGAACTAAAGACAGTGATAAAGGTTATGGAATAGATATGGCCATTATTTTTTAAAAGAAGATGAAACCATATTTCCTTCTGACCACTTTGGTAAGAACAAAAAGCTGTAGGTTCCCTTGAGTTGACATTTCTATCCTTAGTAAAAATCAAGCACTTCTGGGGTTTCACTTGGAGTGACCTTGGAGCCCTGCTTCTGGTGGCTTCTGTAGACTAGGTGAGAGGCCTCAGTGGCTCCCACCTAGGCTCTCTTTCCCCAGGTTTGTAAAGTCCAGCTGTATTAGTCAGGGTTCTTTAGAAGAAACAGAGTTGATAGAATGGATATAGAAAAAAAGGAATTTATTGGGATAGCTTACGACAGTCCAATAGTAGCAGTCTGTAGGCCCACAGGTAAGGAACCAGTAGCTGTTCAGTCCACGTAGATGGATGTCTCAGCAGTCCCAATCCAGCTCAAAATGCCTGATGAATCCCTGGGGAGCAACTTCTCTTCAGCCCACAATGTGAGGCCGAGGAATCTGGGTTCCGATGTCCAGGAAGGATAGGAGAGCAGGATGCGAGTGCAAGTCATGAACAAGCACCAGCAGCCGGGGGAGGAAAGAAGAGCATCTTCTTCCCCTTAAGCTTCCTTATATTAGTCTCCTTCTGGAAGGCCCACCCAGGATTACTATGGATTAGCTCAAATTGACAATTTAACCATCACAAGTCTTCTCCAAAATCCCAAAAGGAATTTGTCAATCCTTTCTGCAGGCAAGCTCAGGGATCCACCCAAGATTATTATGGATTAGCTCAAGTTGACAAACTTAACCATCATACCAGCTCTAAATGAAAACATCATGGTGAAGGGGAGTTGCAGGGTTAGAATCAATCCCCCATTTTTTTTCTGGAACCTCCCAAATCCTCATAGTAATGGCAGGAGTTAGTTACATGCCCACTGTCACCAAATTGCATGCCTTTCTTGGGTTCAGGAGTTACAGGAGTACCTACAGTCTCCACTACTACAAACCCCAGAGACTCTGCGAGAACAGACACAACCTCTGCAAGGAGCAAGACAGGTGAGTGAAAGTCCATGAGTTTGCATGGATCAAACGATGAGTGAGGACTATTCCTCTTCCCTGTGTCTGAAGCATGGTGGAGAGGACCAGGAGCCAGGGAGCCAAGTGCCTTACTTACCTATAATGTGTCAGAGGGCAACAGGAGCCCTGGATTATAAAGTGTAATCTCGTGTCATTATTTGCATCCAGAGAGTTTTTATGACATGATAATTCCAACAGGTCAGCCCTACTAATGCTGTGAGTGGGGTCAGTTTGGATACCTAGCTACCATGGAAAATCAAGTAGAGATATTTTTTTAAACATAAGCTGAAGAGTTCTTCACAGACTCATTGACTCTAGCCAGACCCTTGGGACAAATGCCAAGACATTAAGTATCTCATTAAATCCTCTAAATTGGTGCCAATGAGCATACAGAGGTATGACACTCAACCCCAATGTCTTAATGTGAAACAAGTGAATATGTCCAAGTTTACCTGCGCCCAAGTAAACAAGCACACTGAGAAATTCTTTGGGTCATAGAAGATTTTACATTTGACTTTTTTCAAAGAGGGAAGTGAAATGTAGAAGTATCAATGATGTTAAGAAATATTTAAAAGCAGAAAATAGTGTGCTCTGTTCTTCCGTATCCAAGATGCTGATATCTGTTTACTACACTCTGTGACAGGGACCACAGAGCCATCAGATGGTGAAAAAACCTCTACAGCCCCAAGCAATGAACCAGGTGAGTAGAGGTGGGTCATGGCTTCTGGCAAAGTGGCATTTCTTCATCAGAGCTACGCTTCCTTTAAAACAAACTAGCTGAGAAATCTGTGAAATAATCAAAATGAAGAACTATGTCTTAAAAATTCCTCCCCTAACAATGAGGCCATATTATTTCGGTGATAATAGGTTAAAATTCTTAGGAAACAACTCATTAGGTTCATTTGTTCTACTACTGTGATAATGATGAGATAACCAATGAAAGTACAGAAAACACAAACACTGGAGAAAAGAGATAAAAATGAGTCAAACACTGTATCCCAGGTGTGTTTCCACAGTTACCTGTTTCTATTCAGAACAGCTTTGCCCTGAACAATGCCATAGCTCAGAGTAGCAAGAAGTGGAGCTAAATGAAATAAATGAATGACTGTGAGGTAAAACTAATAATTACCATTTAGATAGTAATAAACATTTTATAGCTTAATGACTGTAAATTTTCTTAATTGTGCTCATATATATAATGTACAACTTAGCCCAGAAGTAACCCATGGAGGTACATACATATCATGATACCCATGAGGTGAATAAATGACAGACTCAAAGCTCCAAAATACAAGACAGGAGCACTCATTCTTAACCTCCCGTGCAAGAGCTGGCTCTGTAGTTATGTGATTTGTGTGCAAGACCTCACTTCCAGAATACCTGAGGACAATTTGCTCATCCTGGTGCAATGATGACTATGTTTTAACCATCATTACTGTCACCAGTAAAATGTTACTGCTATTGCTTAGGCCTAGGTCATTTAATCAAAAGCAAGATTGTGCTTACCCCTGTATATGTACAGTTACATTTTTAAGAACATCCTTTACATCCCATTCACCTTGACTCTGGCTCAGGTACCCAGTGCTTCCTACCATGTCTCTGCAGCACAGCCCCTAGCATACCTCCCTCTGTCAGTATCAAGTTCAAGGTGGGGTTCAAGGACCGGCAGCATGAGTACCTCTTGAGGACAAGTCAGTTTTTGCACATTTGGGGCCCTTGGGCCAACAAGCTCTTGGATTGGAACCCAAGAGACAGTGTATTAACAAGATCTCCAGGCATTTTATTAAGATCCAGATAGGCTAACACTTCTCTACTATTTCTGATATCTCAACTATCTTTTCTGCTAGTTTATACTCTAATAAAGGCCTTGCCACTGTACTTATTTCTCAGCTTTCACCATTTCAGTTCCCAACATAAAATTCAATTAGCATAATTGGTTTTATATAAACCAAAAGAACTCTATATCCCCTTGGAAGGCATTTCTTCATTGTGTGCATGAATTCTCCTTACATTTTTTTCCTTTATTGTCCATAATGAGTTACATTGTTTAGTGGGCCAACCATGAGTTGTTATCCCCAATTCCCCGTTGCCCCCCTTCCCCATCCCCAGTCAGCTGGATATCCTCCTCCGTGGGCTGTCTGTATCAGTCTTTGTGGTAGGGGACCATGGATAGCCCAGTCTTCAGCCGGGTTCTCATGACCCAAGTGTGTTGTTACTGAGGGTTGCCAAGTCTCTGCTATTCTCCCCCACCACAGCTCTCACAATCTTTCCACTGTCTCTTCCGCTCAGTTCCCTGAGTAGTGCTGGGTGAGTATTGAGACTTCTTTAGTGTTGTGAGCTTAGGGGTTTTTGTGTCGAGATTCGTTGGTTTCTGTCTCATTGGCTTATCCTTTGTTGATTGAATGGCTATGGCTGTGGGTCTCTTGTTCATCCAATCATTCTCTGTGGGGTTCCATATGGATTCTCAACCATATGACTGTGGTGGCTCATCTCTTGCCAGGATCTCAGCTTTCTGCCTGTGGTCGGTTGGTAGGGTTATATGGGCCACAGCTCCCTCGCTGTATCCTGAAAAATACAAACACAATCTCCATCTGAGAATGAGGTCAGTATTGGTTAACAAATATACAACAATCTGGATTACCTAGCTTCTATTTTTAAAAGCCTCCCCGGCAGTCACTCGCATGGTGCATCTTTTCTTGGGAGCCCAAGAGTATGGGATCCAGTGCATATCGCCCTGAATCCCCAGTTCCAATCAAGGGTTCCCCATCACTGAGCGGAATATTTGGCCGAATTTAATAGCTGTTGATTGTCTCCCCCAGGCCCGGGCTTCTCCATTGCACAAGTGCTGCTTCCTTGGTTTGCTTTTCTCTCCCAGTAGGAGGTGTGGTCAGCCTACTCATGGCCACAGAGTGTTTCATGCCAGTGGTCTGTTTACTCCAGCTGTCATTGTTCAGCTTCCCCTGGCAGCTTGTGTAGTGTCTTCCAGCACTGCACTAACTGCCATCTGGGGGCTGGTTACTATTCCAGACCTCAAAGGGTCTCTCAATGCTGAATGACGATATTCTGTGGTTTCTTCAGCAACAGGGTTTTGCCTCAGGCCTGGGGAGGGCGTTCAAGAGCCTTGACAGAATTCTGTCTTGTTTTTATAACCTCATGGGTCACTTTGGTCAACAGCTCAGTGAGGGAAGGATCTAGTGGCCGGGACCTGGGGCTGTCAGACTGCTCAGTTGTTCACAGACTCAGACATTCTCCCCTACTACTCATGGCCCCTCTTACCAGTTGACGCCCACTACTTACTCTTTAGGTTACAGTATGCTCGTGAGAATTTTATGTTTTTGAACCCAATTTGGTTTGGTCTCATGTTTGAGCCATTCCCTTCCCCCTTCCCTTACCCCACATTCATAACCTCTCAGTTCTTTCTACTAGTCTGCATAAAGAAAACGGTTATCCTGGTTAAGGACCGCATATGAGGGAGAGTATGCGGCATTCAATTCTCTGTTCTTTTGAGTGTTCTCTTAGTAAGATCTGCTCAAAGTCAGACCATTTTTTCCTAAATTTTGATGTGTCATTTTTCCTTTCTGCTGAGTATAATTCCATCATGTAAATATATCACAGTTTCGTTGTCCATTCCTCCATGGATGGGCATTTGGGTTGATTCCAACTCTTGGCTATTATGAATTGAGCTGCTATAAATATAGTTGTACAAAATTTTCTGCATTGGGATGTAGCATCTTGCGGGTAGATGCCTAGTAGAGAGATAGCTGGGTCCATTGGTAGTTCTATGTCCATTCTGTCTAGGAGTCTCCACACTGCTTTCCATAATGGTTGCACAAGTTTGCAATCCCACCAGCAGTGAATGAGGGTTCCTTTTTCCCCGCATCCTCGCCAGGAACAATTGTTGTTGGTTTTCTTTATGATTGCCATTCTGACAGGGGTAAGATGGTATCTCATTGTGGTTTTGATTTGCATTTCCCTGATGCTTAAGGATGCTGAGCACTTTCTTAAATGAGTCAAGGCCATTTGTGTTTCCTCCTCTGTGACTTCTCTGTTGAGATCAGTACCCCATTTTGTGAGGGGGCATTTTGGGTTTTTGTTATTAATTTTTTTTGAGTTCTCTGTAGGTTCTGGAAATTAGGTCTCTGTCTGAGTTGTAGCTGGTGAAAATCATTTCCCAGTTTGAAGGGGGTCTATTGGCTCTGATTATGGTTTGTTTGTCTGTACAGCCCCAGCACCCCGAACTATAGAGCCCAGTGTTCTCCCACCTGACTGTGCCCTCCTGTCAGTGGCGCGTGGTCCCTGGTGCCCACAGAAGCCGCCTATGTCCTCCCAGCACTGGCAGAGGTTCCCAGTTGCCTGAGGCCTGGCCCCACCCAGCAGCTGCGGTCCAGAGGAGACAATGCCTCTGGCGGGAGCTAGGGGTGGGGGAAGGGCGGCGCTCTGATCCTCTGCTGAACAGAGAGCAGCTGGGAAGTCCTGACCCCCCGGCTAGTGCGGAGTTGGGGAGACAGTAGGTTTGGGTTCAGGGACAAATAGGGTACAGGGTTTGGATCCCAGCTGAAGAATCAAACCTTTTCTTTCTTTTTTTTTTTAAATATATATTTTATTTATTTTCAAGCAGAGAGATATAGAGAGAACGAGAGAGAGAGAGAGAGAGAGAGAGAGAGAGAGAGAGAGAGAGCGCCAGGGCCACCACCTTGTGGGTCTGGCTTATGTGGGACCTGGGGAATTGAACCTGGGGCCTTAGGCACTAGAGGCAAGTGCCTTAACCTCTGAGCCATCTCTCCAGCCCAGAATCAAACCTTTTCGACAAGAGTCCTGGCGAGGCTGCTACTCGTCCGCCATCATGCTCCGCCCCCGAGTCACCCTTACTTTTTTTTTTTTTTTTAGCTAAACCGTGGCTTGATTTTCTTTTTTCTACACCTACTGTCCTTTAGTGGTATGTTTAGTTAAAGTGTATGGCTTAAGTTCTTTTGTACATTTTCTTAAGTATTTCATACATGTATACAATGTGTTTTGACTTTATTTAGCCCCCTGTTTCCCTTTCTTATACCCTCACTTCCATATAACTCTTCTTCCCACCTAACATCTTTCCTACCCTCATTTGTATTTTTGGTGACACACTGAATTAAATTAGGGTTGCTTGCATGAGCATGAGGAGAAGGTTATTTATTGGGAGTATAAGCAAATTACTAATGCCTGTACCGCTGAAGAGCATGGTTTCCCCTCCTCCTGAATCTATCAACCGCTAGTAGCTACTTGGGGATGGGTGGAGTGTCATGAATCCCCCACCATCCATGAGAGATTGTTGACTGAGTTAATCATGTGTGGAAAATCATAGCCACTGTGAATTCATGAGTGTAGAAGCTATGTTTATCCATGACAGCACTGCATAGCACTCTTCCTCATCTTCCAGTGATTTCAGTCTTCTGCTTGCTCTTCTATAAGATTTCCAGAGCATAGGAGCATGTGGTTCAGATGTCCAGTTTAGGGCTGAGTCCACAGTAGTCACTTCCTCTCAGCACTTTTTCCAGCTGTGCATCACTGTATTAACTCTGCCCATTGCAGAAACTTCTGTGAACAAGGCTGAAAGTACCATTAATATATGGGTATAAACATACGGATTTAGAAGGCAGTTTGACATTTCCAGTTAACATAGCAACAATGGTATATTCCCTCCTGAGGGCTCTGACTTCCCAAGCTATGGGCGTTTGACAAGGTTTCCACATCAGGCATGAAGTACCTCATGTGGAGGGGGCCTCAAATCAAATCATAAAATGATTGGTTAAGCTGCAACAGTTATGCCACTATTGTGCATCTTACCCATGAGTTGGTTGTGGGGCACACAGAATCCATAGATGTGAGAGACTATTGATGACTTTTCTTTCCCTTCTGACACTGTAAAAGCTAGTCAGCAGGGAGCTAGCTTCCAGCTCAATTTCAGATGAATTTCTTTGGCCTGCAACCAAAACATGTGTGTCTTAGGTAATCTAGACTTGCCATCTAGTTTTAGTGGGCAACCAAGAGCACTGACAATAGCTTATATTATTTTAGGCTCCTCTGTAGTCTCTCTGACCAATAACACATTAGGATGTATATCATCCCTAGGACTGTTATTTTCTATTAAAAGCATATGGTTTCTGGGATCAGCTTTAGGCACACATGTAGGAAATCTTCATTCAAATTCTTGTTTTAAAAAATATTTTAAAGTAGCTTGCTAAGTATTAGATTTACATATGGCTTTTTCATGTCCTTTGTTTTAGTTAACCTTTCTCCCTCCTCCACCTCATCCTCCACACTTACCCTCATTTAAAACCCTCCCTCACATATTATCCCGCTATGAAAATATTATTTATCAGCATAAAATAATTGGTTTGAATGTATCATATAGAGAAAGCAGCAAAAGTTGTCGTATTAATACAGCGTTTCAGCTGGTTAAATGTTAGTGCTTCTGACCTTTGTAATTACCTTTCCTCAATGCTGAATTGGAATTACTTGGATAATAATTCATGACTGGTTTTTCAACTAATTAAACTTCTCTTGAAACACTCTAGGGAACACCTTCTGAGGTGTGTCTCCTAGGTGAATCTAAGTCCCGTCTTGTTAAAAATGCTTTCCTAGTTCCAGAGAGCACAGCGGTGTCTGCAGACCATACTGTCAGCTCTGGTATATCCTCAAGACCATCTTCAACCTCTGTCAGCAGGAAATCAGGCAAGTAAAAGAGAGAAAGTATGCGAGTTTTCAGGAGCAACAGAGTGTGTGTCTGTGTTTGCATTTTTTAATTTTATTATCCATAATTAGATACACTTAATAAGGGAATAATGCGTTGATGTCTTCACTTCCCCTATTTCCTTCTTCCCTGTCCCCGGTCAGTTGGATAGTTGGATATCCTCCTCTGTGGGCAGTCTGGATCAGTCCATGGGGTAGGGGGTTGTGAACAGCCTAGGAGTTAACCTGATTCCGCCCCCCTTTGCAAGTTGTTACTGAGGTGGGCAATGTCTCTGGATATTCTCCCCCACCATGACTCTTACAATCTTTCCACCCCCTCTTCCGCTCAGATCCCTGAGTCATGGTGAGTATTAAGGCTGCTTTGTTGTTGAGACCTTAGGAGCCTCTTTTTAGTGGATGATGGACAATAGGAAAGGTATGTAGGGATTTAGAGTAGCTGTGGGAAGACAGCATTACAAGGTGGTTTTGTGACCTTACATGATCTCAAGAATTCCTGAATGTGTGTAACTATCATGGTCTCAGGACTCTTGCTTGACACTTAGAGCCTCTGTCTTGAGAGGTGCCATAGCTGCCTAGGATTATTATAAACTAGGGTAAAATAGAAAGAAATTAAATTATGTCTTCATACTTCCATTAAACATGGATCTCTGGAAGAAGGGTCTTTACTGAAGTGAAGCTGAATACCTCTGTTCTAACAAGCTGCATGGGTTCTCAAACATGGGTCTCAAGCATATGAATGTTGAAAGTGGATAGTGAATATTGAATTCATGTAAAATTCAATAAGCATGGCATTACTAAGTATAAGGGAATTTTAGATCAACTTTGGAAAATATTAAAACAGAAAGAAAAGTATACATAAATAAAGACATTTGTTAGAGGAAAACAGCATGGTCTTTATTACTTCATCATAATCATGAAAGTTGTTCTTGTGAAAGGAACAACTGAGCCATCTGCTGAAACAATCAGAACCCCAAGTGACAAACTGACCCTGCCTGAGAGCCCTTCAGGTGAGTGGAAAGTGGCTTGACTGGATCCAAAAGCAGAGCCATTTATGCAAACCTATTTGTTCTGTGCAGCAGAAATGGATACAGTTCCATGAGTGCCTAGTTGACCCAATTCAAGGCACAGAGATGTTTTTGGAAAAAAGTGCATTAAATAAAAATAGATTCTGAAGAAAGCTATATTGAAAAAATTATAAGGAACTCTGGGCAGAAAGCCATTCAATTCCTGTATTCACTGTTCTAGGGTAGGAATGGTTGGAGAATTAGGTCACCCAAGCTAACAGAGCCCATGTAGATATTCCAAGATATGGTGCTTTCATGTTTTCTCAGCCTCTGCTGGAACTTCAGCCCCCACCACCTCCCCAGCTGGAAGTGCAGAGACCAGAGCTGCGCTGAACCCCAGCTTCACCAGTCCTGTCAGCATAGCAGGTAACCAAAATGAGGGGCAAAGAATCCTGGCCCCAACAATGCTATTGGTTTCAGGATGGTTCCACAGGTCGTTAGTTTCAAATATAGCCTCAGACCTTAGAAGTCTTGATTCCAAATAGCTAGAATGCAGCATTCTAGCCTGTAAAGGAGTTGTTTTCTCATTGTGTCTCATGTATCAAGCATATTTCTCCCACCCCCTGATAGTTGGCAGCACACATGCACATTTTATTGTCTCAGGTTTATTCACTTATTGTCAATGCCTCCAAGTATAATACTAGAAACTAACAATGAGTTTGCAGACCTCACATTCTTCACAGTACAGGAAAGTAAGATGAGCTTATTGCTGTGATTCCCATGTGACTTCTGTCAGCAGAAGACATGCTTTTACTGTGCAGTAACTTTAAGAAGAGTTAGAGAGAAAAGGGCCCAAAGGTAGCATTATTCAAACCAATAGATGGATTTGGGAACTATTCAATAAATGATATTTATATTTTATTTATGAATCAATGGCAGACATTATGGCCATTAATTTTTTTGATTCATTCTGAAAGAGATAATTTACAATGCAGTCAACATCCGCTTCATTGTGGGTATGGACCATTACTCTCATATACTGAAAAAATAAAAAAAATAAAAGTCTTGATGGTGGTAAAAACAGTGTCAGAGCAGGGACTCCTCAGCCTCTTGGGCTAACCACCCTTTTCTGGGATCTGTAAGTGCTCACAGCCAGAAAAAGCAAAGAAAAATATTTCATTTCCTATATTTTGATGTTCATATCTATATGAATTCTGTACTACTGACAATATTTAAGTATAAACAAACCAGGAAAAGTCAGAAGGTGCCCTCATGCAATCAGCTGGTCCTTTGAAGTGTGGTTTCATTTGTATCCAGTTGACACATTTCCATCCAGCTCTGCAGGGCACTTCCTCACTCCCCTTCCACAGACACAGTGTTGTATAAAGTGTGCTTCCTGTTTGGGCTGCAACAGGGTCCCAGGAGAAGCTATAGAACTGAGCACTTTTCCATCTACATGAGTGGAGGCTTCTGCGATGGAGCCAAGCAGTGATTGCATGATGTTTGAGCAGTTAACGCTCAGTCAGTTAGTGTAACAACTTCTCAACCATTTCCATTCTACTCTAGCTTCCGTCAGTTTATATTCCAATCAATTTCATGTCAGAATGACTTTCCGGAACTCACCCTTCATCTTGTTATTGTACCTCGTGTGTTTTGTCAATAGTTATGGTTTTCTTTAGAAAAACAGAAAGATCTTATATAACAATGATAGTCATTTTCTCTCCATGTGTAGGGATTCTCTTGATGAATTGATTACCCAATCAATGAGTTAAATTAACTTGCCCTATACTTCTTTTGGGTTAGCTAACATTTTGATGTAAAGCATACAGATTAAGCTATTGCTTGTCCTAAAACTACCCAGTAGACAGACAATCTACAAGAGCACCAAAACTAAGAAGCTGATTATTTCAAGTAAATCACTAAAAATAAGAAAAATTGAGTCATGGCCATTTAGGTTTAGTCAATAAATCTGCATCAGACTGACCTGCATGCTTGGGTCTCTCAACCAGCTGTTCACACTGGGTGTGAAGCAGATAGAGCTCTCATTTGGAGCAGGCAACCCAAAGTTTATTCACAAATGAGTTCCTTCTAGAAATCTTGCTCAGTGTCTGTGATATGGCAACAAATGGAACGAAGTCTAAACTTGGAAGTATAGATTTCCATAAAATAGAATTGTAGCTACTCAATAATGGCTTGTGTATTATACTTTCAGATTTAAACAATCATATCTGGATTTATGGCTCAATATAGAGAATACATGTCATAGATGGCAGACTTTATAAATTGGTACATTTATAGGAATTGTCTGTGAACACAGGTTCAAGAATAAAGGTTTGTGAAGGGGGAGGGGGCAGACTAGAATATGGCTGTTTTTTCTGCTGTCATCTAACAGGAGGTTTGGAATAATAACTCAGCCATATCTGACAAATGGGAAGATAGTTAATGACTTTAAATGATTGTTGTGAGGTTGGATGATTTTATATATATATATATATATATATATATATATGTATATGTATATGTATATAGACTGATTTTTAAATGCTACTTTTTGTGAGTAGGAACATCCAGCCCCATAACACTGACAGCTAGTGGGGAGGAAGCCAGACATCACACAGCACACAGCACTGGAGCTACAAGCCCAGGCCCTTTGGGTGAGTGAAGACATGCTTTCCTGCCTGTTTAATGGGCACAGCACTCATTGAGGCAGTTGGAGAAATGAGGCAAGCAAAGAGGAAGATTAGAATGTTTCCTCAAATGCCCAATGTCCCTTTCTAAAGAACAAGCACCTGCTGAAACCAACCTCCTCTATTTGTCAGGTACAGAGGGAGAGTCTTTGAGGACAAGCTCTGGAGCAGGCCTGGAGAGCACTCCAAATGCATCAGGCACCAGAACTATAAACCCATCAGGCAAGGCAGAGCCTTCTCTACTTCAGGGGCTGTGGTGTTGGTGGTGGTGGTGGACCAGCTCAGTATTGCCAAGACTCAGAGTGTCACAGTGAGATGACAGTTGTCCAAGGATCACACTGTAGGAAGGAATGTCCCGAGATACCATGAAGTGTCCTGAATGATCAGTCTTCAACAGCATCATTCTTCTTTCTAGGAACACATAGAAGATCAGATGGAGTCACCACAGGAGTCCCCGGTGAACACACATCAGGAAGAACAGGTACTGAGGAACATGCCAGAGGGACATGGAGGAAGTAGACATGTAAGCTCGCTGCTCAAGATGTAGTTGGTGACCAACTTTCCTGTAGCATCATCACACTGCTTTAGTGCGATGCCAAGTGTCCACAGATAAGGAAGAGAAAAAGATGTTGTGTACTTAACACAGTGTGTGACGTTATGTGGGGGAGAGAAAAGAATAGGAAAGAATGTATTTCTCTCTCCTACACTTTGGAAAAGTCAGACATTATATTAGCATAGGATTTGAAGATAAAATAAGCACAACAAAATAAATAAACCAAGGAAAGTTGTGAATGGTACTATGGATGAATAGTAAGAATGGAGACAAGACCATTTAATTTTCTCATTGAATAATTTATGACTGCTATTTCCATTACATGTATCTGTGTGTGTGTGTGTGTGATCATAGAGTATGTGTGGTTTTGTGAAGAATGTTGGCTGTTTGCCTGTGTGAGTGCATGCCATGTGCGTGTGCATGAGGTGTACTGAGAGCAGCTTTAGGAACCCTTCTATATTCCTAATCTGTTTATTGCCTTGAGACAGTGTCTGTATATCAATTAGATCAGCCATGTAGAGTCTGCAAGCCCCAGAAATTTCCTAGCCTCTACCAACTATAGATAGGTTATTGACATTTATGACCATGCCCAGATTTTTACCGATATTCTAGGAGGTCAACCTCAGGAAGTCAAAGGCCCTGCCAGGTCATCATGCTTAAGGAGCACATGTTCTTAACCATATCCTCAACCAGTTGCTAGCTAAGCACACAGACCAAACACAAATGTGAGTGTATGGGTTTGTCTGAGTGGGGTTTTACATTGTATGTATGTTTGCTTGTGTACCAATAAGGTTAGTCTACCTAGCTAGGAAGTCCCAGGGAACCCTTCTCTATACCCTCTGCTCTGAAAGTGCAGCCCTGTACCATTCTGTTTTTTGATCTATGTACTGGGGATCTGAATCCATGACCAGATGCTTGGCCATCAAGCCTTTTAGCCATAGAACCATTTGTCCAGTTCTAGATAGTTTATTTTAAGATACCAAATTTGTAATCAGAAATATAAGGTTTGCCCAGAAGAAAAATGTAACTTGGATTAATAGTTATATCCATTTTTAAAAATATTTTATTTATTCATTTTCAAGCAGAGAGATACAGAGAAAGAGAGAGAGAGAGAGAGAGAGAGAGAGAGAGAGAGAGAGAGAGAGAGAGAGCACCAGGGCCACCACCTTGTGGGTCTGGCTTATGTGGGTACTAGGGAATTGAACTGGGGCCCTTAGGCAATGGAGGCAAGTGCCTTAACCGCTGAGCAATTTCTCCAGCCCCAATAGTTATATCCATTTTTAAGGTAAGAGTGAACATATTTCAGATCACTTTTATAAAAGTTCCTAACTTCATATTAGCTCAGGTGGCATTCTTTTTCCATACAGATCATCAGGCAATCCTGGGGTGTCATCTGAAGCATGCTTTGGGTGACATCACTCCTGGAGCTGTGAGTAGGGAAGACTCAGGAACAGGAAAATCCATGAGGAAGGGCATTATTCCTTAGCAGCTCCCAACAATGCTGTGACATGGTGTTCTAGCCTATAAACATGGGCTTCAGCATTAGAAGGCAGGTCTAGAGAGAGGTGCAGGGCTAATAGTATTACACTTTTCTTTTCTGAATCTGCCAAATTGTCAAAGTAATGGTAGGAAGAACATTCATGTTTCCATGTCCCAAATCGTGCTTCATTCTAGGGTCCACAGGGGTGTCTTCAGCACACAGCACTGCCATTCCTGGAACATCAGCTAGGCTAGCCACAGACTCTGCCAGCAGCAATGCAGGTTAGTAGAATGAAGTCTAGAGGTGAATGCTTAGTTGTAACCCATTTCCTGTCCCTGGAGTTTGATGTAAAATGAAAGGAATAGAGGGTGAGCCTACTATGTGAGCAAGCAGAAATGACAGTCCTGAGCTTTGCCAATGTGTCCTCTGGACATAATATTTGAGAACCCCTTAGCACTTTGGTGGATTTTGATTTGGATTGGGGACAAGATGTATAGTTCTGCATGCACAGTCAAATCTACTGGAGAGATTTTTGGGGTGAAACAGAAGGGTCCACAGATATTGGAACTAGGATCTCTATCCAAGTGTTTTATAATGAGCAGTTATTTCAGTGTGCAGCTTTGTTTCAGAGGCACTAAACACTAGTTTCTGAATCTGAACCACTAAATGGGAGCAGGTTTACCCACATTCAACAAGTCAATAAGCACACTCTAACAACTGCATCACATGAAATGATCTATTGTTGGAAAGAGAGTTGGAAATTGAGGCACATAAAAGATGGTGTGAAGGATATTGAAAACAGAGCGCAGCATGACCTTCTCTGCATTGTCAAAGATCTACCTGGGCATGGTGGTGCACATCTTGAATCCCAGAACTCGGGAGGCAGGGGTAACACCATTGGTTCTGTCCATCCTGAGACAACATAGTGAACTTCAGGTCCACCTGGGCTTGAGTAAGAACTGATCCAAAAAAAAAAAATAAAAAATAAAAACAACAACAACAAAATCCTGACATCTATTTACATTCACGACAGAGACCATGGTACCATTAGCTAGTGAAACCTCCAGAGCCCCAATCAATGATCTGATACCAGCTGCAGAACAGTCAGGTGAGGAGATGTTCAAAGGATATAGAGTGTTGCCTAGGAACACATCTTCTTTAAAGCTGAATGGTAGAGTCAATGGCTAAAGATCTTGTTGACCCACTTTAACATGTAGAAAATCTAAATATTTGAGAGTATAGCATCAGAATAAAAGTTTAAGGAACTTAGAACAAAAGTTTCCTGGACTCATGTGTTATATTTTTCATAATAGGTATGATTACAGTGTTAGGTCTCCCATAGTAACAAAGTCAATGTAGATATTCTCCGAGAAGCCCCTTAGATGTTTTTCTTTTTTCTTTTTTCAGGCTCTGCTGGAACTTCAGTCCCCACCACCTCCCCAGCTAGTATAGGCACCTCAGCTGTCCTGAGCCCCAGCTTCACCAATTCTGGGCACACAGCAGGTAAAAACAGTTAAGATCAAATGTCGTAGTCCCAGATCAGCATCATATTTCAAAGAATTCTGAGCAGATATGTAACGGGATGAGCTGGGGGTTAGAATTTAGATAGTGCCCAGCAAAAATTCTAATGCACCCCAAAATTTAAGGAATACCCGAGTTCTTGTCTACAAAGTTAAAGAATTAAAATCATAGACAACAAGATAGCAAGGTATAGTGGGAGACTTTATTATTTGAGGGAACATGAGGAGTTACAGAGTTCTCCAGCCACCAGTGTGGGGAGAAGAAAACCGTGGAGAGTTTAACAGAACTTACAGTATTTAGCTAAACAAGCAGCAGCCCAAAAAAGTAACAGAGGGCTCCCATCATGAGGAGAGGTTCATGTGGGGAAAATCTGGAGCTTCTAAGGCCTGGGAGATTCAGAGGTCCTTCTGCTGGCCTGACATGTGGGGAAGAAGAGGGTTTTTTTCCTTGGGAAATTACTTTTAAGTTTTTTTTAGGTGAGTCAGAGAGACAGATGATTGGTTCATACCTGACCAATCAGTTTTAGCGCCTAGGTTTTAGTTCTAGATAGACACCTCCCACTCAAAGGTAGGGTGTCTCTGGAGCAGCCTGACCCATTAGAGATATTTTCCCACATACAGACCTTGAAGAGTATCCCTCACATGCAATTAAATGTGTCTTCCTTAGTCAATCCGAAGTTTCTTTATGGTATCATAATACAATCACATACCCCTACCTCCTTAAGATTTGCAAGTGGAGGTTTTTTAGAGAAGTATTAATTGTTTTCTTTCCCTTATTAGAGACAACTCCAGAATCTGCACTTGTAACCACAGCAGTGGACAGTGGAAACACGACTAATTCAATCTTCAGAAGAGGTGAAACAAAGAAAAGAGTCAATTAGAAAAATATCAGAATAGGCTATTAAAATAAGGACATAGTTATTGGCATTCCAAAATCACCATATATCTTCAATATTCACTCTCTAAGTTAGTCAACATTAATACCTTGGTGGTGAGATTCCTATGAGTTAAAACAGTAAGTGTGCAGGATGCAAAGACAGAATGGGGATTTGGAGTTCTAAGTCTCAAGAACAGAGCTGAAAATAAATGGTTTTTAAGATAGCCCAAAGTAATGGGAATCCAATACTGCAACATTCTTTCTGTGACCATAGGGGTTTTATTGGTCTATTCAGCCTTGTTTGAAATAGAAGCAACAATATTTGTGAAATTCAGGCCACAGGAGAAAACCTAGGCCTGTTAAAATGAAAGTCTTTGGTGTGAGGAGCATAGATGAGTGTGTATATCTTGGGTAGATTTTTTAGAGGTTGGATAATGGAACTGTTTATCAATTGAGTGACCTGGAAAGTTAATCACTTGTATCTGATTAATCAGTAGGAACAGGAGGTCCCACTGCACCCACACACAGTGGTGAAGATCTCAGCACACTCAGGGAACTGAGTAGTGGACCTACAAGCTCAGAAAACTCAGGTAAGTAAGGAAATACTGTTGGTGTGGTTAATGGATAAAACCACAAATGTTGCTATGCTGTTATGCTAACCGGGGAATGTAGGAGACAATTGTAAGTTTAGCTTGTATTATCCATGTGCCCCCATGAAGAATTGGCATATATTGAATGATTTGCTTTTGACTGTCAGGTTGACTGGGAGAAAATGTGGGAAGGACCCCAGGAGCAAGCAAGGGAGCATACCAGGAACATTGGGGAAAGGAACTACTCACTCTGTGATACCCTCAGTCAAGACAAGGGCTCTTTCAGAGCAGTTGTCAGGGCAATGAGATTAAGGAAAGAAAAGCAGAAAATAACCACTATAGAAACCCATGATTTGAACTCACTTGTACAATGCCCTGTGTTTTCTTCATAGACATCTGTACATACATAGTGAACACTGCTTTTGTTTTCTTTAGAAACAAGTAGAAGATCAGATGTGACCACCTCAGGAGCTCCTGGTGAGCACACATCAGGAAGACAGAGGGAACACTGGTTCAGTGAAGCCCAGTGGCCTTACAAACCAGCATGAGGCTTAGTTACAAACAGGTGTCCTTGAAAACCCGAGCAGTATGTTCAGATTAGAGGATGCCACAGAACAGTTTTTGTTCTTCTGATATTGGGTCAGATATTCTGTGAAATAAATAAAATACTATGTATATCCACTAAATTTCAGTTTGCAACGAGAAGAATTAATATTTATTTATTTATTTATTTTTTTAATAATTTATTGTCCATAATGAGTTACAACATTTAGTGGGCAAACAATGAGTTGTTATCCCCAATTCCCCGCTGCCCTCCCCTCCCCCCTCCACTGGATAACCTCCTCCATGGGTCGTCTGGATCAGTCCTTGTGACAGGGGACCATGGATAGCCTAGTATTCAGCCAGGTTCTCCTGGCCATGCCTC
>PVHP010005474.1:0-28964 GCA_004024765.1 Zapus hudsonius
CCAGGAAGACTGGGATGAGTACTAAGATATACAGGATCCCTTGCCACAAGGACTAATACAGACAGCCCACAGAGGAGGATATACAACTGATCAGGGATGGGGAGGGGGGGAATTGGGGAATTCGGGATAACAACGCATGGTTTGCCCACTAAATAATGTAACTCATTATGGACAATAAATATATATTAAAAAAAAAAAGTAGAGATGAGAGAGAGAGAGAGAGAGAGAGAGAGAGAGAGAGAGAGAGAGAGATCCTGACTGTATTAATATCAAAATAATATTTCAAGGCGTAGTTATCTTAATTCCTGTTGTGTCCTACCTCTTGTCAGACTTTCATTAAAAATTTACAATGAATAATAACACACATGCACAAATAAATTAAAATCTTAGGAGAAAAGAAAGTGCAAGGCCAAGCACCAATCAATGGAATGAGGTATCCTGTGATGTCTGACACTGAAAGACACAAGTGGTAGAAATGAAAGGTTGAAAATAAATCTGGGGGAAAATTTTTCCAATCTTCAGATATGCAAAATAATAAGTAGAAAAGTCCATTATTGCTGATGCCTAGTCAAAATCTAAAGTGTTCTCCTATTAGAAATACACTTCACATAAATGCACCTGCTTATTTGATGAGAATGGCATATTTGATAGTCTATTTTAACTACAAATTGGAAAGACGTTTCAATAAACCTAAAAAAAGTATGAGACTTGATTTCAATATATGTACACAAAGGAGTTATCTTTTTCATTTTTAAATTTGTTAAAAAGCTAAAAGGAAGTTTAGAAAAAATTAATGAAATCTTAAACTAACAAAGAATAAGTCATGTAACCAATTGAAGTTATTTTGACATTGAGAAACAAATGTTAAATTTTTTCAAACTAACAAAGAATAGTCAAGTAACCAATTGAAGTTATTTTGACATTGAGAAAAAAATGTTAAATTTTTTCCCAACTGTATGAAGAGCAACCATCTATGAAGAAGAAAGAAAAATAATGAACAAGCTCTTAAGTTTTTTTTAAAAAAACTTCCTATTGACAATTTTCATATATGTACAGAGTGTATTTTGATCATAAACCCCTCCTATGACCTCCTCATGTTCCCCCTACCATTCCATGAACCTCTTCTTTCTTACACACACCTCTTCTACTTTGACATCTTTATTATCATTTTGCCCTCATGCACTATCCATGACAAACGGTTGTTGGGCTGAATATTGTGCAGGTCATAAATGCCACAGCCACTTCACTCCTGAAAACTGTGTTCCACAGCACTCCTCCCCAGCCTTTATCCCTTAACGTATTTTCACCTCCTCTTCCACAATGTTCCCTGAAGCTCTAGAGAATTTTTAAAAAATATTTTATTTATTCATTTTCAAGGGGAGAGAGAGAGAGAGAGAGAGAGAGAGAGAGAGAGAGAGAGAGAGAGAGAGAGAGAGAGAGAGAGAGAACCAGGACCACCACCTTGTGGGTCTGGCTTATGTGGGTCCTGGGGAATTGAACCCAGGGCCTTAGGCACTGGAGGCAAGTGCCTTAACTGCTGAGCCATCTCTCCAGCCCTCTAGAGAATTTTTAACAATCTAATTATAAAGAAAGTCTAATTCACACAAATGTACATGAAAAGGATTATATTGTCCCTAAAATGAAATCCATGAAGATAATGTAAAATTCATCATATGCTACCAATGAAGACATTGATAACAAGCTATTTCATGAGGTTATTAATTCAGGGTATTTGACATTGCTTGCTGTCACCACAAAACTTGAAATGCTATAAAATGATAGGGATCATTATGGTACAGATTTTTCCCCAAATTTTACCAAAATTCACAAGTCATAAAAGATGAAAAGCTGAAAGAAATCTTTCTAATTGATAATGGAAAATAAACTTCAAACAACCATGTACCTGGAAAGACTATTGTCTCAATATTCTTTGTAAAGAAAATGTATTTGAAGGTGAGTGCTACATTGGGAGATAATGAGAAAGCTTGTAATCAAAAGATGTAGATTAAAATGAAGAATTACAGTATGTTGGGTAATTAATTTGTTTTTAAACTAATTATAAATTTTGTGTTATCTGCTATATATTTCAGCTTTATTCTCTTTTATTTGCAAGCAGAGAAATACAGAGGGAAAGAAAGAGAGAGGGGGAGATGGAGTATGGGTTCACCAGGGCTTATAGACACTGGAAATGAACTCCAGATGCATGTGCCACTTTGTACATCTGGCTTTACATGGGGAACAGAACCTGGGTCATTAGACTTTGCAGGAAAGCACCTTAACTGCTGAGCCATCTCTCCTGCCCTATTTCAGTGTCTTAAAATGCATTTTTATTTTTTCATTTAATATAAATTTTCACACCCACTCTTAATTTTGTTTTCATAATTTTTTCATTAAAAATGAACCTTCGGTTCTTGGTATCTGAAATCCTGGGATGCTTAAAGATACATAGATTGTTTTAATCTTGCTCTCCTTACTGTTCACAGCCCCAGACTTTGTGTCTGCCTGCCTACCTGGAATTAACAACCAGTTTACCTAGAAGCATGTTCTGGAGACTCGGAAAAGGTGATTTCCCAGGCATAGGCTCCATGTCTGCTACACATGGATGCAACAGGTACAATAATATGGCACTTTCCCCAAACTGTTCTGACTTTACAAACTTTAAAGGGAATTTAAAATATCTTCTCAAGGAATACTAGTTGCATTTAAACAATTTCCAGTAGTTATTTTTTTTTTTACAGTTTCTGAAAATAATTGTCTTTTCAATCAGAGGATACTTTGAAAAAAAAAAAAAGAATAAAATCTTCCTCCATAGAATTTCATTTCCCAAATTTGGCATAACCAAATATTTTACAAAATCTTATTTAGTTCTGACATGTAAATCTATCTTTTGGGGAAAAAAATAAAAAGTGACTGTTAGGATACATCCAATGTAAAGGAAGAATCCACATGAATAAAGTTTGCTCTAATTCCCCAGAAGCACCATGGAGTACATACACTTCTATTCCAGGGCAACTGGAAAACCCTGAACTAGGGATTTGCCTCATGGAAGCTGGAGTTTCTACTTTTGCAAAACAGAATTATCACAAAGTTTAAATGAGGTGACGAATATAATGTTTCTGTAACAAGAAAAGCAATTCAAACTTGTCCATTTCTTTCCTGGGTTAGAGCTGTTTAACCTTCTGCCTTTCTAAATCTCTTCATTTGTTTATTTCAAATCTCCTAAGACTCTCTGTTCTCCTTAGGGCAATAACAACATGCCTTCTGCAGCTGCCTGCTCTACCCAAACACAATTTTATTACAGTTTTCCCTGCCCGAGTCTTTTCATTCTAACCCCACATGGTCACTGAAAATTAGAATAACTTTCACAATTTGTGGAGCTACTTTTTTGGCCAAAATGTGTGCATTTCTGACAAAGAGCTGCTGGTTTTAACCAAAGTTTCCAACACTTCACAAATAATACTCTTATTTCATCTAGGGTACATTTTACTAGCCCTATTCCCTTGGCGTAAATCCAAACTCCTTAACAAGGAATTATGTCTTGGGTTAGGACCAAGAAGGAAGTAAAATCATCTCATAAAATAGTCATCTAGCCAGGCTTGGTCACACTGGATTGTAATTCCAGCTACTTGGGAGGCTGAGGCATGAGAATTACTGGTTCCAGGTCTTCCTGGGCCACAGAATGAGTTAAAGACAAACATGGGTTGACTTAATAAGACCTTGACTCAAACAAATAAAAAAAGAAATATAGATCAGTAGTAGAGTACTTGTCTAGCAGATGTAAAGCCCAGGGTTCAATCCCCAGTAAAGTTAAAAAGAAAAGAGTGGAGTTTAGTGCCACTCACTGAGATGATTCATGTGGTTACCTTTATCCTGCTGGGACAAAACACCTTAACAAAAGCAGCTGATGGGAGGCAAGTTTTTTATTGTGGCTTAATACAGTGTCAAGGGGAAGCTTCATGATGGTAAGGGAAAGCATGGCATGAGCAGAAGCAAGATATCACTTCTGCCACGGCAGGTGGAAACAGCAGCAAGAGAATGAACCAAGCTCTGGGAAGGGGGAGTGGGCTATAACACCCCTAACCCTGCCCCTAACAGCATACCTCGTCCAGCTCCTAAATTGTCACAAGCTAAGGACCCAGCATTCAGAACACAGTAGTTTATGGGAGGACATCTCACTGAAACTTTGACAATTCTTCTCCAAGCTGCTTACAAGGAAAAGCTTCTGCCCCACTAAGATCATTGTACTTATCTCTCCTTGATACGTTTCTGGGATTTTTTTTTTCTCTTTTTTGATTATTAAATAAAATTCTTCACTTTTTTTCCTTTTGGTTTTTCATGGTAGAGTTTCTTTGTAGCCCAGGCTGACCTGGAATTCACTATGTAGTCTCAGGATAGCCTTGAACTCATGATGCTGCTCCTACTTCTGCCTCCCTCCTGAGTGCTGGGATTAAATTAATGTTAGTTAATTAATTAATGTTGACCAACTATTTCCTTCCTTTCATTTTAAGCCACTGAACATTTCCTTCACACAGAAAAAAATAGTACTATTTGTTTCATTATTAGTGGGTCTTGTGACACAGTATTCTCTAGTGCCTCAAAGTATTTAAGTGCTTTAAGAAGCCACCCCTCCCCATCCATCTCCTGTGGTTTGGAAAGAGAAGATTCCACACTCAGATCCAGGCTGGACTCTGACAACAGGAACAATGTACTTCCTATGGACAGAGCCAGGTTCAAGGATAAGCTTGTGTCTCTGTCTCTCCAGTGGAGCTGGTTGACACTCACTGAGATAAGGAGACAGAAGAAGCATGCAGTCCTCCCCACTGGGACACAATTGAAAGCACAGAAGGTATACATTGAATTTAAAATTAAAAGCAGACCACAGCAGAAGTGACAACTGTAAAACAAAGGACATTAGACTGAAAACCAGAACAATTTTGCATTTCAATTCCATAAGTAAATAAATTCTTCTTTCCTTTGCAAATTCAAGTTAAATTTTTGCCATTTGCAACTGATACACATCATCTGTGACTACTTGGCAAAGTGGATAACCTTCGCTTTCCATTAAAAGAAAAAACTCTGTCAGTTCAAGCAGACAAGAACATTTGCCATTTTAAAGTCAAGAAAACTGACTTTCAGAGAGATTATACAACATAGCCGACATTATATAACTAGTAACAGAGTTACAGCCCAAATCTAAGTCTTTTGAGTCCCTCTGTCATACTTCTGACTTTTCTATATGCATGTTAGAGAAACATCTCATCTCATCCTGCTGGTGCTGCAGCCAAATCAAAGACATTAGGCCACATGGCAGGGGGGAAATCTCTTTACCATAAACTAGCTTTCAGGTGACAGAGTAGCACACTAGCCTTGAGACTCACAATGTCATCCTCACATTTTGGAATAAACATAGTATACAGACCTATAAAATCAGGGCACCCCATAGTCTCTTTAAAGAGACAGTGGTACACTCTAAGCAAGAGGGAATTATTCATTTCTAAGTATCAGCTTTCTACTGCCTTTCATGTTGTCTTGCTCAAAAGCTTCTATATTAATTTTCTGCATATGTTTCTATTACTTTTATCTGAATGTTAGGCAGGTATCTGAGTATTATGTGCCCTTTTGAGTATAGCACACAAATTTCAATCAATTCTTTTGAGCCTCCAAAAACAAACACATTGGTAAAATAAAATAATTTTAGAACCTAACCTAGAATTCTGAAAGCAATAAACAGCAAGCCAAAGAGATGGAGAGCCATCTTCCTCACTCAACACCGAGGTTAAAGAAAAAAAAAAGTTCTGTTCTTTTCTCCCTTTCCAATTATTTCCCAATGTATCAAATGTCATTAATTTTCCCAAGCTTTAGTCTCAATAAACAAACATTGAAATTATCAGTCTAGTCTTCTATTTCAAAACTTCATCTGTAAATTACTTTTGTTAGCAAGTGTGTTATCTAAGCTAGAATTCATTTTGTTGAATCATGAAATTGGTGCTTAAAAGCCCAGGTTTTGAAAAAACATATCATCATGACTAATGCAAAAGTATAAACTTTCTTTGTGCATATAAAAACAAAATAATAGGAACAGAAAAAACATTAGTAAAAAGCATTAGTCTTCACATTTTTTCAAAATGACATACAATTCTAATATGTAATCTATTCCTGTTTTTATATCTATGACAGCTACAAAATGAAAAACAATAAGATGCAATTTTAGCAACAACTCAAAAGAAATTCCTGTGTAGACACTTGTTACAGCTGTGTTTTTCTTGAAGCAACAAAAATACTTAGCTTGAAAACTACACTGTGATTTGCTCTTCTAATTGATGCATATTTTTAATCTCTCTGTACTGTTGCTTTCTGTCAACACTTTACTACATAGAAAAAACAAAAAACCAAAACAGTGAAGAAAAGTTTAAACATAAGCAGCAGGGGAGCTATTTATTTTTCATGAGAATAAATAGCAGGATTAACTAACTGGATAGCTAAAGAATCATAAAGGATAACTGAACAACATTCAATCTCCAAAAATGTTCCAGGGCTGAAAAATGCATTAGTATTTCCAGTTCTTAATAGTGACTAAATGACTGGTAAACTGGTAAACTGTGTCCTTTTTTCCCAGTGCTTGGGGATAGAGTCAACCCTCATGCCTCACATATGCCAAGCAAGCACCCTACCACTGAGCTATAAATCCATCAACAATGTCATTTTGAAAGATTACATTTTATCCAAAAGTAAACTATTCAACTGAGACTCTAGTCATAAGGCTTAATTGATACAAACATGATCATAAAGTGATAGAAAAGTTTACTGCTATATAACAGTTACCCTAATCCCAATGAATTCTGACAAAATAAAAGAATTCTAGGTATCTCCATTATAAGATTTTAAACATCTAAATCATTTCAAAATGCATTTGGGAATTTGTAATTATGTATTAAACACACCTATTTTGGTGTTTTTAGGATGAGACAGTAAGCTAGAGTTTAAGTCCCATATCTTACCCTATTCTTTGACGAATAAAGCAGGCTTTGAAGTCAGAATAAAGTTAAAATTCCATTCCCACATACTGACCAGCCATGTAACTTTGAGGAACAACCTAAGAGTTATATAAATAAATTAAACACACACATTACATCACATGATCACATTTGCTGTGACTGTGTATAAAATGAATATAGTGTTTCATAAATGTCATCTTCCATCTTTCCCTTCATATCTGTAATATTAATACAAATATCTAGGATAGGAATGTGAATGATATAAATTGTGGATAATTAATAAATCTAGCTAGAAATGATAATGTATACCTATAATCCTAGCACTCAGGAGACAGGCAGAAGGGTCACAAGTTTGATATGAGCTTGGGATATATAGTGAGATCCAAAATAATCTGTTTGCAAGTCCTTTTTAGCTTTCTAAATTTGAATCTGGAGAACACATTAGCATCCTTTCTCAAGCAGTGGATGCTACACATGTACCATTTCACAGCATTTTAAAATATAAATGCTTTCCAAAATATCTTTTTTTCACCAGCGACTTTTTATCACACGCCCACAAAACAATCCTTAGGGCCAGATGTGTTTTGGAGATGAGAAATTGTTTAATTTTAGAAAAGTAGCAATGTGCGTGTATCGTGTTATTTAATGTTTCCAGCATTATGAAAGACAGAAACTTGTAATAAAACTAACTGATACTTCTGTACCAAATGACATTCTTGTGAGATAAAGATTACCAGGAGTGTAATCTATTCTAGTCCATGATGTCCCATGAGATACACATTCTCTAGTTATTCAGTAAATGTGGTATTACATGAAGAAACTGCACATAGAATGAAGGTTACTAACCAGTTTACTTTAAAATAGGGAGAATATCCTAGATTGCCCGGGTGAGACCAATGATTCCTTAAAAAGGAAGGGATATTCAGAGTAGTTAATTAAAGATGATGACAGAGGAAAACTGGAGCAGTAGAGGTCTGAGAGATTCAATGTCCTATGGAAACGGGATGGCCACTGAAGACTTCAAAGATGGAGGGAGAGGATCAGGGAATGTAGGCAGCCTACAGAAGAATGAGTGATGGACAACCATCACCAAAGGAAGTGGAAACCTCAGTCCTATAAACTCATGGAACTGAACTGTGCCAGCTACCAATATATTCTCCATATTCTCCAGAGTTTATAGAAAAGAATACCACCTGGACAGCACCTAGATTCTTTCCTAGGAGACTCTAGGTTGAGGAAGCAGCTGAGCTAACACTGTTCCCATATGGCTGATCCATGAGAATGGACAGGGTGTAAATGTATGTTGATTTAAGTGGCTAACTATACCATCAGTGAGGAGAAATTAATATATGTGTATCTAAGTAAGAGGTTTCCTTTTAATTGGGGGGGGGCATTGAGGTTTGAAATCAGGGTCTCACACATGTGAGGCAAGCACTGAACTGCATCTTCAGCCCTTTTTGTATTTTTTTTTATTTTAAAGAGGATCTCACTAAGTTTCCCAAGCTGGCCTTGAGTTCCCTCTGTAGCTAAGCAAGCCTTGAAATTGCAATCTCCTGCCTCAGTCTCCCAAGTAGCTGGCAGCACAGGACGGCACGACCAACTTCACTTCAAGTGAGGTTTTTAAAGCCAAATAAATTGCTTCAAATTTACAAGACCTTTCTGTTTTCTGAGCTTTGAAGAATTTAGAAACGTTCAGAAGGGATTCAGAGATATTTATTTCTGTTATTTAAGTATGTTCAGTGAGCTTACCAAGTTAATAAGCACTAATGAGGCTTTAGAACTTTGATTAAAGCCTTATTGGACATGCTTTAAAAAATCTTTAATAGTAATCTCAGTGCCTAACTTGCTTTTAGACACAAAGATTTCAGTTAGACAGTCCCTTCAGGAGAGTTGAGCTCACAGCAATCCTTAAGCAAAGTGTTTTTCTTAATAATACTTAAACAGTCACTGAGCATGTCTCATTTGGTTCAGCTGTCGAGATGCTAGAGTTATGCCGCATGTAGCCTTATGGGAGAGAGAAGTCATCAATGGTGTTAATCAACAGGGAATTCATATGTACTAATCCAGTAAATCTGAATACCCTTTAAGAAAGGCCTGTACCCATGTCTGCTTCACGAGAGGAGAGATCTAAGTACTCAAGGTCACATAGCAAATAGCTGCTGCCGATTTTAAGCCTAATCTGGCTACAAAAGTCTATGCCTACAAACTTGGCCACATGGCCTCTGTGTGGGTTGTAGGTGCCATTTTATGAAACATCTACAACTAGTACATCCTACCACTGTGATTTCCCAAGACTGTTTTTGCAGAGGGAGGGATAGATCAACATCTGTTTATTCTCTCAAATCCTCTGGCATTAATATCCATGGCCATGTGTTACTAGTTAACTAAATGCCTTAAAGAAACATTGCTAGAAGGGTTATTTCAAAGCCGTTTCACCAGTTGGCTTTAAAGAATATTCATTCATGTAATAAACTTTTGGAAGCTAGACTTATTGTGCATTTTAAATACATGTATATATTAGAATGAAAACTGGGACTTTCTTTGACTTCCATTCAGCTTTTGTTTCTGATACTATCTAAACTACAAGCTTTACTGAAGGACCAGAGACAGAAAAAAAGAGACCATCAGAAAAACAGAGATATGATTTATGGAGATTGTCAATAAAATTAAGACAGACATGAAATAAAAACAGAGGTATGCATTATACTCACAAAAATTAGATCCAAAGAGGTAGAATTGGGGAGAAGATAATTTAAACGACAAGGACACCAGAGCTCTATAATGACCAAGGATGGCAATCAGCCATTTTCACAATTATGGAATAGACTTCATTCAATTACTATAGACTATAAAATGTCTTATCAAAGGAGGGGCTTGGGAATAATGGATATGCTAAAAAAGAGATAGAGAGAGTTTGGGCATAAGTGTCCTATGGGGGTGGATAAGGGTAAGTCAGAAGCCATAGATTGTTATTGGAAAAAATTTCAGCACCAGGGGTGGGATACCTTCCAGTGAGTGGTTGGTCAGGGAGTATCCTGATGCCCCCAAGACTGCTTGGACTACAGTTCTCTGAGAAATCAGCTGGAGCTGATCTGGAAGCCTCCTCCCTGTTGACCAGCTGTTAAGAGGCTGGGACAAGTTATGTAGCATGTAGCCTTATGGGAGAGAGAAGTCACCAGTGGTGTTAATCAGCAAGGAACCCTGCAAGCCTTGCATGTCCCATCACCTTGGAGGGTTCCATCACTGAAGGTCCTCAGAGAATACTTGCTGATCAGTTGGTTCAGAGAATCTTTTTTTTTTATTCTCCATAATGAGCTACAATATTTAGTGGGCAAACTATGAGTAGAATCTTTTCCTCTGTCACTCACTAGGTGTGCAGTGTCCTGCCCTCATCCCCCTTGTAGCTCTCCTGTTCTGTGTGCAATCATGCTGTATTCCTTTCCTGTCCACTTAACTTTTGTCTGTTTCTCTGTGTTTTCCTCCTACAAGCATCTTGGGATATTGTCTAGACTTTTGTTCATTGGAACATGTACTGTTTTACTAGTGCAAAGTCTCCTAGGTTTGGGCCCAGAAGAACCCATCAGGCCATCCAGAAGAAAAAAAAAATCATGGTTTGATTATTTTAGATTTACTTTGATAATTATGAAATCCTAAATTAGATAAAAAAGAAATTTCTATCTGGTTTATCCAAACTGTAATATTAACAAACAACTAATTTATAAATACCTCAACATGTTAACATCTTAATAGTTATTCTAATCGCTAGCTTTAAAAAGTTTGAAAGTCCAGTATTTCAAACTCTATTGGAAGTTATTTCTAAGAAATCGTTATTTCTGGGCTGGAGAGATGGCTAACCACTTAAGTCGCTTGCCTGCAAAGCCTAACGACCTGGGTTTGATTTCCCAGCACCCATGTAAAGCCAGATACATAGAGACACATGCATCTGGAGTTTGTTTGCAGTGGCTGGAGGCCCTGGAGTTCCCATTCTCTCTGTTCTCTTCTCACTGTTTCTCTCTGCTTGCAAATAAATAAATAAATAAAAATTTTAAAAATATTTTATTTATTCATTTTCAAGCAAAACGATAGATAGATAGATAGATAGAGATTTGTTTTTAATCGAGAGAGAGAGCACACACCAGGGCTACCACCTTGTGGGTACTGGGGAATTGAACATATGTGGGTATTGAACATATGTGGGTACTGGGGAATTGAACCCAGGGCCTTAGGCACTGAAGACAAGTGCCTTAACTGCTGAGCCATCTCTCCAGCCCCCAATAATAAAATATTTTGAAAAGAAATAACGAAAATAAAAAAATACTTTTCTCCCCCCACAAAAAAATCTTACCTTATCTACCTACTTGTTCTGTATACTTGCTTTTAGAATCAATATTTTGAGTTATTCCAAAGAGCCAAAAACATCTCTGAAAAGTCACATACATGGACAAAGAAAGGGGCTAAATACAGACAACGCATCATGATGAATTAAGTTATCAGAGAACAGTTGTTAACAGCCCCCAGGGTATGTGGTCAAAGCCATCGTATAGCAGAGGGTACTAGCAATTAAGTGGAGCAAGCTCTTTATGGGGAGATGCCTATGTGAACACACCCTTGGCTGCAGATAAAACCTTTTTAGGAAAAAGTTGAACATGCCCAGAAGTATTCCCATACCATCTTTAAGATTTAAGATAAGCTGTCTGACATTATGACCTTTCAAACATGTGCTCCATGGGTTTGAGCTAAGCATGCCCAGTAATGTGTCTGACATCGTTGCTTCTGGAATCATGCCCTTAAAGAGAGCATGCTCAGTAATGCACATCTTAAATTGAGCACACTCAAAAATGTGTCCAGAGGCAGGACAGCTTAGCGGTTAAGGCACTTGCCTGCAAATCCTAATAACCCAAGTTTGATTCACCAGTACCCATGTAAAGCCAGATGCACAAAGTAGTTAGTGCGTGCTTCTGGAGTTCATTTGCAGCAGCTGGAAGCCCATTCTCTCTCTCTCTCTCTCTCTCTCTCTCTCTCTCTCTCTCTCTCTCTCCCCTACCTCTCTCTCCCCTACCTCTCTCTCTACTTGGGAATAATTTTTTTAAAATGTGTCCAGCCCCAAAGCTTTCCTAGATGAATATGTATAAGCTCTGAATGTATAATGTATAAGCCTTGTGGGATGTTAGTATCATCCTATACATGTTCAGGGTTATATGCATATTCTCTTTGTAATTATTCCTGATTGTTCACACATGATTTGGAGTATATACATTATGTTTATTTGTTTTTAATCAAGGTCTTGCCAGCAGCTCACAATCTACCTGTCCTTACTTCCCAAGTGCTGACATTATAGGTGTCACCACATTTGACTTTATATTTCAATACTTATAAAATAGCAGAAATAAATATGAATTTTAATAATATGATGTAAAATGTAAGACTTGGGTTGATTTATGTGGGAAAAGCTTATACAATATCTACAGCAATGAGGATACTTCTATTCCATAGCATTCCATCCCACTACCACTGTATTACTACATTCAAAGTACAGCACAAGTTTTTGTTTCTGTTCTAAAGATATTTCAGGCTCTTAGAGTACTCCCAGGCAATTACATGAATAAGAATTATGAATATGCAATTTTATAAATATAAATAGTATATAATCAGCAGAAAAGACTGATCCCATTCTCTATTGACACTGAATAAATAATAAATGTGACTCTTTTAAATTGAAATTCTTTAATTGACTTTCTTTGTATTTTTCTTTTGTAATCACAACAAAACTGAGTCAATATAAAATAAAAATTAGTTGTTAAACTTTTGATCTATTTCTAGACTTGATACATGGGATCTTGTCATAACCATTATGTTATCTAAGGAATAATGTTTTGTTTTGCTCAGCTTTTGAGTCAGTATTTTGCAGTGTTTTCCAGGCTGGTCTCAAACTCCTGGGTTCAAGTGATTCTTCTACCTCAGCATCCCAAGAAACTGGGGCTTATAAGTGTTGTGTTGCCAACCCAACTCAGAAATAAGTAAAAATAATAAGTAAAAGCAAGTGGCATATCATAACCTCATAAATAGCCTGTATTATTTTATAAAACACATTGTAGAAACAAAGCTGAACTTTCACAAGGAAAGCTCAAGTTAGGCACACATTGTGACTATTTTTACCTTGTGACTCTGTCAATAAATCATAAAGTAGGATTAACTGTTCATTTGATAATCACTCTTCCCTCGGGACATTAGCAGACATACCACACTAAACCATAAGGAATACCATTCCCTTTTTTGTTTCTGACCATAGTGTACCTTTAAAAAGAATACACTGGGGAAGCTAACTGTCTGGATTAGGACTAAAGGGACATGGTGAAACACAGTTAACAGCGATGTCTACTGGAGAGACATCTGTGTGCTTGGGAATTGATGAGGTCCTCCTGCTGTTTCCACCCTTGCTGAAGAAGACAGCTGTGACTGAGAATAAGGAGAAAAGAGCAACACAAAGAATAACTGCAAACTTTTGCGGCTACACTTCTACAACAGCTCTAAATTGGGTAAACATGAGTTACGGTGAGATAATTATTACTGAAAATCATCTGAAGACTTTCTTAAAATATGTAAATATGACTTATGGCATCTGTTAAAATATTTAATATTTTACTTAAAGATATTTCAACATCTTAAAGTGCTCAGAGAAATAATTATGACTAAGAATTATGACTATATTACTATAAAGTTGCCTGTCTTCATTTTTCTTCCAGTCCAGCGTTGAGAATCAAAGCTAGGGCCCTTCACGCATGCAAGACAAGCGTCAAACTACTCAGCCCAAGATTCCAGTGTTTTGAGCCTGAGAGGGAATGACAAGGTCAAGGAAAGGGAAGTACACCAAATGAATAGGTTTTGCTTGGGGTTTTTCCAACATGGTCCTCAAAGAGGGATGGAACCCCCATGCCTTTCTCTCAAAAATCCCATAGATGTGTAACAGGAGCCTTGATAAAATTCTTCCCTGTTTGCTTTCACAGGCTCTGCAGAAGAGTGCATACTACCCTTCTAACATCAAAACATGGCACCATTCGTTACAGCCTGAAAAGCCTTGTTCTATGGTCCCTGCAGAAGTGCCTCAAAGAACATTTCAGCTAATCTTAATAATTTCTAAGAAGAACCTTGAGCCTTTGTAAAATTTTCACTTTAGTCGCTAGAATGGAAACTTTTGTTTCTTTATAGTATATCTGGGATTATTACTTTTATGCCATTTTTAAAGTCAGAAACTGTTCAATTTTAGACAAAATAGGAATCAAGTGAGAAAGTTTAATAGTTAATACTCATTGAAAACAAGTATATAAAACAGATTGATATTTAACATAATGAGAAAAATATTTCAGAGACAAAGTGCAAGCCAGCTCTGTGCACATGGTATCACCTGGAGTAAGCCTACACCTAATCGCTCACTCTAAAACCCCAATCTTAACTATAAAGGAAATATAGATATTACAAAACAAGTTGAAAAAAATTTTGTTTGCCCAATGTCTTTTCATGTTGCTTTGTTTGAGGGGAGGTTAGTCTTGGCTTTGTTTTGTTATAATCCTATGGAGTTCCTGGAAAGACTGAATCTTAAAAATATCAGCTGTAAATTGCCTTAAAATTAAATAATTTGCAGCAGTCTACAACAGAAACTAGAATTTGCAAATGAGTGACAGAGCACCATAGCACACCCTCAAAATTCCCAAGCTTTTTGGACAAGCTTGAACCACTAGAGAAAAGCAATTATATTTGCCTCAAGGTGTTAATTGAAGAGCTTTTCTCCTACAAGCTTCCTGTTTGTCAGCTTGCTCCTATTCCTGAATATTACTGTCTGTCCTTTCCTTAACATTAGCTAAGAAAATCAGGAGCCAGAGATGAGCACAAACACTGTGCAGTGCCATCTTCACTTCATGCTAGACTGTGCGAGAAAAGGCACTGGTCACTGGGGCTATGGGAATGCCACGAGTGGTAGGTATTGTTTAAAGTTGAAGAATCCATACTTTTGGAAAGGACTGTGAAGCCCAGGGAGTCTGAGAGGAGAACTTTAATTTCACTTACTGAGAGTAGAGGAGATATTTATTTCAACCTTAGAATGCAAGGTGCCTTGGACCCAGGAAAGAAAGGACTTGCCTTTTTCTTTTCTCTACCAGTCCTTGGAGAGAGTATTTATATACTCTCCTTATGATGATACTGTCCCTCTGCTAAGACCTCAGGATGTATTTGGATTCAGGCCATGGGTTCCTGGAGTTACCACTCTAGCAGATGTTAGCAGTAATTACTGGTGAAGGGCAGACGGGCCCAGAAGAGCAGCTGTGTGTGTGAGGAGAGGAGATCACTGTAGGTGGTCTATGAGTAGCAGAAATTTAAGTGCAAAATAAAAGACACCAAATCTCAAAAACAGTTAAGAAAAGTACTTGGGGATGAAGGTAATGTTTTTGTTTTTGTTTTTTGGAGATGGTCCCACTATGTAGCCTAAGCTGGACTGAATCTCCTGACTTGGTATTCCAAGTGCTGAAATCACAGGCATTAACCACTGCACACAGCTCCTTTGGGGGGGAGAGGGGGGATGAGTCCCCCTATGTTCCCAACCCAGTCTAAAACTCCTGTACTCAAGCAATCCTCCTGCCTCAGCTTACTGAGTACTGCCATCATGCCCGGCAGAGATGATGTCAAGTTATAGCAGAAAGACCAGCAAGATCTTGTGCCAGAACTGTAATTCCATTTTACAGTTACAGGTAAGAAGCTAGGGAGGGATACAAACATTGATTACCCAACATGGCAAAGTAGAGTTTATTCTCTGCAGTGAAAAATCGTCTTCTTGTTGTTTGCTTATTTTTTGAGTCAATATCTCACTTTTTAGCTTACTCTGACATAGAACTCACTATGTAGCCCATGCTCACCTTAATATCCCTATGATCATCCTGCCTCACCTTCCCAAGTACTGGGATTACAGACATGAGCCACTACACCCAAAAAGAATAATTTTAATAGTGAAAAAACATCAATATAGTAAATTCCAATAATAGGTCCAGTAAGAAAATTCACTCAGAAGTCATATGCTGTTACAGAAAAATTTCAGTACCAGGGGTGAGATACCTCCCAGTTTGTTGTTGGTCAGGGAGGCCCCTGTGATACCATATGCTTCAGGAGCAGGCCTCTAAAGAAATCAAGAAGACTCCTCCCTGCCAACTAGATGTCATAGTGCTGGGAAGTGCTATACAAACCATTGGGAAAGAAAAGTCATCAAGAGTCTTAAGAAGTGGACCTTGCAAGCTACACAACTGGCTAGCCAGGCAAGATGTACCCACTAGTGCAAAAGTAGCATATCTCATCTTTTATTCACCAACTATTCTGGGATTGGGTTTGAGGCCTGCTCCATGGGAGGGAATTTATGCCTGTTGCTGAAAACAAAAGCCAATGGCTGGGAAAGGACTTAGGAGAGAAGCTACTACTTGCCCTCTAAATACTTATGTTTATGCCTACAGATCAATGTGACTGTCACTTTGGGTTAAAGAAACTTCTCTTTTCAGATGGCAATGACAGTTAAGTACTGAGCACTAAATGAGACATCTCTATCACACCTTCCGGGGCTCAGGGACCATTGCAGAAGAGATGGCAGCAAGAATGTAACAGCCAAAAGATGAGTGCTTTGAAAGGCTGTCTTCTAGGCACAAAGTGGTAGTTGCATTCATGACCTTACAGTAGCTTCATTACCTGCATAAAACCTACAAATAGTTAGGCCCATCAACATACTGTCATGGATGAGGGAGGAATGTAAAAGATGACAAAAAATACAAGAAGTCTAGTTGGAAGAATAGGGAGTTCAGTGGACAAGAGAGGGTGGTGGGAGGGGATTATGGTCAGGGTATATTACATATATATATATATATATATATATATATATATATATGAAACTTGTAAATAAAAAGAAAATCACTTTAATTGATAACAAAACATTTAATGAAATCAAATACCTTTTATAAAAATTAAAACAATAAACAAGATGTAGGATACCTTTTAAAATGATAGACAAGTTCTAACCAATCAATAATCAACATTTTACTTAATAATAAATATTAGTACTTCAAATATAGATATTACTACTTCAAAAAAAGACAAAAATTTCTATTATCATCAAATCATATACAGTTCAGAAGTTCAGAAAAGTATCATTGAGATGAAAAAACAAACTGTCCTTTTGAAGAGACAACTCATGACTTGCCATTCATGTTACTGTGAAACTATAATGCTATTGTCAAATCCAAGAGAAAGAAAGAAAAGCTATTAGCAATGTTCAGAAAGTTCAAGCAAGTACAGGTCAGTAGCTTTCCTGTATAACATCAATAAATCACCTCAAATATTAAAAAAATTCATAAAGTGTTATATTTATAGGAGCAATAAAAATAAATATAACCCTGGAGAAATGTTCTACATAAACGCATGGCAAATAAAAACAGTAGACAGTACTGAAAGAAATAATGGAATGCTTACTTTAAAAATTAGTGATGAGTAGAATCAGTAACATAAAAAATCCATATTTTTCAAATTAAAACAGTTTATTGCCAGTCCACTAAGTTTCAAGGAGAAAGTAACAAAACTATTCTCATTGATTAATTTTAGATAGTCTCACTCTGCCCAGGCTGCTCTGGAACTCACTATGTAACCCGAAGTGGCCTCAAACTCACAACCCTCTGACTCAGCCACAAGAATGCTGGGATTACATAGGCATGAATCAACATACCCATTTTCTGATTTCCATGTTATTAAAAGCAAAAATATCTAAGGATTTTTTACAAAAGACATTAATGATAAAGGGCTCAGCTGCTCTCAGAGTGGGACAAGGATCTCAGCAAAGGACAGCGTTGCCACTACTGAACTTGAAGCAAATGCCCTTTGAAAATCACAGTCTTCCTTGGAAAGGGTTTTTTTTTGTGTGATAAATGGACTTTTGCCCAATCGTCCCCTTGAATTATCTCAAGAAAAATATCCAGCTCAACCAAAATGAAATTAGTTTCCCCACACTGAGAAACATCTAGGGACTATTTATTTGCTCCAGTTAAATTACACGTGGAATGCAAGGCTGGGCATCAGGTTTGGTGTCTTTAAGCTCAAAACTTTTGGGTGGATGTTTTGAAAAGTAATGATGAGACAATTGAGTTGATGGTCTGTCACAGAGTAAATTACCGAGAGACCTTGCTGGCAGAATATAAACATTTGTGGTAATCCAGTATGTGGCTCATGAAGACTGGCAAGCTGTATCTTGAGCATAGTAATACTTTTGTTTTTAGAAGTACTGACACCTGAGAACATTCATCTATGTAGTATTAGTGATGGGAGTTTTTGAAATCATCTGAATCTTTGGTTTATGGTTTTGTAACAATTAAAATATTAAAGGTAGATGATTTTAAAACTCATAATTTATGGTCAAACAATAATGTTCTTCCATGTCTTTAAAGAGACATACTATATGATGAATACATAAAAACTATAGCTCATAAATATTATAAAACTACCCAAAGGTTCCAGTTCAACCTTACTTTCTAAGTATTCTATAAATTTGATTTCTAACAGTTATTATCAGTATTTGAGTCTGAAAACTTCACAGCAGCATCAGAATAAACATGTTATTTATTTTAGTGGCATTACTTTAAGTATAACATATTTATACTGCTTAAGTATATAGTACATTAATACTCATGAGAATATTTGTTGTGTTGGTGCTGTGCTGGAATTACAACTATCTTTGTTTCACAAAGAAAACCATAAAAATACAATGAAAACTTGTTCCACACCAGGTATTACACAAGCAAATAACATAGTGATGCCAGAAGATTTTATAAATATTTTTATTTTATATTTTATTTATTCATTTTCAAGCAGATACAGAGAGAGAGAGAGAGAGAGAGAGAGAGAGAGAGAGAAAGAGAGCACACCAGGGCCACCACCTTGTGAGTCTGGCTTATGTGGGTACTGGGGAATTGAACCAGGGGCCTTAGGCACTGGAGGCAAGTGCCTTGACCGCTGAGCCATCTCTCCAGCCCAGCCAGAAATTTTTTAAGTATAAAATAACTGAATATGTTGAATAAATGATCAAAAGCCAATAAAAGGATTGAATAATGTAGGAAATCAATAACCTATGCTCAGACTAATATCCAGGGTATTTTTGTTGCCTAAGAGTCCCAAGAAATTTTCGCTCATTTTACTTTTTTTTTTCCACTAGCAAAATTTATTTATTTATTTATTTTTTAATATTTATTATCCATAATGAGTTACATTATTTAGTGGGCAAACCATGCGTTGTTATCCCGAATTCCCCACTTCCTCCCCTCCCCATCCCTGATCAGTTGTATATCCTCCTTCGTGGGCTGTCTGGATTAGTCCTTGTGGCAAGGGATCCTGTATATCTTAGTACTCATCTCGGTCTTCCTGGCCCAAGTGTGTTGTTACTGATGGGTGCCATGCCTCTGGACCGTCTCCCCCACCACGGCTCTCATTTTACTTTTATAATTTTGTTTTCATGTATGTATGTGTGTATATATGGTCATGGCAGGTTCTCTTGCCACTGAAAGCCAATGCCTCTATGGCTTTATATGGATGGCTGGAGAACTGAACCTGGGCCAAGAGGCATTGCAAACAAGCACCCTCCTTGGACATTGTCACCCACATTTAATAACAGTCGTGGCTCATCCTGTTTTATACTCCAAAACTATCTTTCCTTCTCTCAAACATACTAAGCTTATTCTTGCCTCAGTGCCTTCCCCCTTACTGTTTCTCCCTCTGCCTGGAAACCTCTTACAAATGTCACTTCCTTAGACGTATATACCTGACAATAACTATACAAACATCCCCTTTATCTCTACACCAGGCCTTCTATTAATGATGCAGTCACACTCTGAAACTTTCTTATTTAATAAGCTCATTGTCTTTCTGAACAGAACACAAGCTCCTTAAAAACAGAGTGCTTGTTTCCTTACCTCTCCTGAGGCCTTGGGTTCTAGACAAGCTCTCAGCAATCATTAGGAGATAAAAAAAATGTGTGTACATGTATGTCTGAAGAATATATGCACATCTCTCTATATATATGTATATATAAACACATATACATGTATGTGTGCATGTGTATACATGCTTGGGAGTATATATATGAAATGAAAATAAGAATATTGAACTATTCAATATTCATTTGTCTTCTATACAATAATTCCATATAAAATATGTATATAAAAAGTATTTACTGCAATGAGTTAGTGGAAGAACAAGATATTCAGCTATAGATGTTTATGAATAACAGTGAGGTTATTCATCATCATCACATGACATGCTCATTAAATTATAACCTTATCCTCACTTCTTTTTAACATTTTATCAACCACACTGTAAATAGATCACAGTTAAGTAAATGAGACTCTACACAGCTAGCTTTTGATTTCAATTGAATTCATACCCTGTCTTTGATTTGCCATGATCCTTATTTTTCCTGTGAATTCAAGCTTCCTCCAACACAACCCCCAACACACACACCCAGGAAAGCAGGCCAGAGGTTACTAATTGGCAGATGAGTCCCTTAAATGAAAGACATGGCTGAACATGCCTATTTGAACATAATCTGAGTGTTCTTTGTCTGTCCTTGCTCTGATCCCTCCCCCACATCCCCTGCTGTGTCCAGGACATGTCCAATTTTACATGGTCAGCCCCATCTGCTGATTTAAGTCCTGTCCGAATATTTAGTTCAGTTCCCATCCCCTCCTGTAAAAAGGGAAAGGGAGATTGTAATAAGGATCACAGAGTGAAAGAAAAAGTATTTTATTGTTACTGATAAGAAAAGGGTGATAATCTGTAAAATAATTTTACAGTTAGATCACCCAAGATCTGACAGCTGTACAACAGAATCTGTTCAAAGGCACAGGCCATATAAAACAAAGTGAGTTCTTTCTACTTATCTTGTATGTTTCCCATTCCAGTATCACCAACCCCAGTCCACATAATCATTCCTTTCTTTATAGTGTGTGTGTGTGTGTGTGTGTGTGTGTGTGTGTGTGTGTGTGTGTGTGTTGGGGACACTGTCAAATCACCTGGTTGAAAAAGACCAAGGAGTACTGCTGAATGAAAAATCTTGCATTGCTTTGGGGAATTTATTCACTTCTTGAAGAGCTAAAGGAATTTACAGGGAAAGAATTGGACTGAATTATTCAGATAACATGGTTAAATGCCTTTTTTCTTTCTAAAGAAGTTACAATAAAATACAATACCAATCGCTGAACTCTGGAAAGGTCCAATGTAGCTGGAGGACAAGTTTGGCCAGACCATATGCTTGGTTTTATTAATATTTCTGTCCTAAAGAGTAAACTGTCATGACTATGATCCCATGAAGGAAGTTTCCTTCATATTTATGACAAACAGGAACCTTTTGCTTTTAACCTTCCATATTTTTAACCTCCTTCTGTAAAACTTACAACCCAAAGGGTGAATCAACTTGTACAATCTGGTTATAGATAATCTTGTTTACTGAACATTTTGAGAGAAATTATGTAATGATACTTTCCCTTTTATTCCAATTTAAAAACATGTGATTCTTGATCCATTCTGTAACTAAAAGCCAGCTACCATAAACTTATTTCATTTTCCTCCAGTTTAAAAAAATTACTTGTTCTACAGCCCTAAATTGCTTTATAAGAAAAAACAAAGCTTTTGAAAAGAATATTTAATATTTTATTTTCCTGCTCTTAAACAAACAGAAGCACAGAAACAAGACAAACTGAAACCCTTGAAATAAAAAAATGTACATAAAATGTGAAAATGTTTTTACATCATTGTGGTTTTTAAAACAAAGAAAATACTACCTATCACCTGCATTTAATATACATCCATGGCAAAAATGAGTATACTGCATACTCTCAGCCCAGACAACCTCTATTTATGCTATTATTTCATCCTTTTGTACTTCTGCTAATTTAAATTTTGCATTAAGTAATGAGAAAATTTTCTAATAGAGGTTCTTCCCAATATCTCAAAAGTCGACTTTATTCTTTGTGTCATAAGCTTTGTGGTCTGAAAAATATGGCCATGTGTGTTTCTTCAGAACAGGAAGTTTTGCCCTCAGAATTCTCCAAAGGAAGTGAGGTATTTGGGGCAAAATGGGCTTGAAAAAAATATCTCATTGAGTTATACAAGTCCAAACATCAGTATCTGGATCCAGGAAACAATGAGAGGCTACCCAAAAGGATCAATGAATTAAAGGAAGTTTGGAAGAGTGACTGAAATAGGAACTTAGGAACCTGACATCAAATCTTGTCCAGTAAAATAATCACTAACTATATCCGTCCACTAAACACTTGAAATGCTACCAAATGCAAGTAGGGAACAGAATTTTTAATTTTTAAATGGCCATTTTATGCTGTCCATGCTGGTCTCAAGCTCCTAGGCTCAAATGATCCTCTGCCAAGGCCTCCTGAGCAGCAGGGACTACAGACACACATCACTATGTCCAGCTAATTTTACTTAGTCAATTAATGTACATATAAATAGCCATAAGTAGCTAGTAGCTACCTATCTAGCCAGTGCAGTCACACATCATGACACTTAACATCCTTTAGTAAATTCGCTGACAGTCTACCATCTAGCTGGCACCTCAACATCAGTGATGCAGGCTCCAAATCTCACTCTTGATCTGTATGCCAGATTTTCTGGCCTCAAACTGTCTTCTTGAGCTGTGGCATAGATGCTTCCAGCAAAGCTGTGAGTCAACATTGCCCAGCCAGCCCACAAAACAAAACTAATTCTGGAAGAGCAAAGCTAATATAGCTTTCTCGTTTCTGCTTTGCTTGTGAAAGTCATTTCAATACCTTAAGTATCATTTTCATAATCTGTCATTCATGGGAAATTCGGGTAATATACATTATTATATAAAATACTGAAGTAACTCCTGCCTCTATTACATATTTTTAAATTTTATAGTTGTCTATATATATTCAATTTATTATACATAAGAATACATTTAAGTCAATAGATATAGTTTTAAATGCAGTATTTAATCTATATGAAAGACAAAGTAAAATGTAATCATAAAAGACTTTACAGGATAAGAAACTGGATTAAATATGCATCTCACACAAGTGAGGGTGGATCAGCAAGCACTTACTGGTTTAACAGGACATCAAGAATGAAGGATGATCCGAAAGCATCGACCTGGAAGCTTGCCTGGTCAACGTGGGTCAGCTGCAAGATCAACAAGATAAAGCATATTTATTACTCAGCCATGCACTCGGGTGATTAGTATTTCTCACTAGTTCTTCAAGGCTAAATATCACAAATGAGAAAGCCAATTCAACAGGATAATAAATGCAAGCATATGAAGGTAAAATCTGTATCTTCTTAGAATACAAAATAAAATGCCATTCAATTCAAGGACAAGTGCCTTACTTTTCTGCTTTGTCTCATGAGGCAAAACATGGAATTTCTAAAACTTTATTAATCTTATTCTATATTAAATGAATAGCTCCTTTAAAAGTAAGCTTTTTACCTTGAAAAGGAAAATGTGCTTAATTCAAGAATGAAATAATACTGTGAATACAAACTATTTACAAGGAAGATACCTAATCTTTTAAAAGCACTTTTCCATCATATCTAAAATACATACTTAAAATAACACTTCAGGTCTAATTTCATAGCAGCTCCCATATCTGTCTAAGAGTAAAATGGAACCTCTGTACATTTCACCAACCAAAAATTTCTTGAACCAAAATAAACATGGTTTCATGTACTCCTAGAAGCTTCTAGGAAGAATCACAAAGGACTCTAAAAATAAAAATGAAAATAAAAATGAAATTTGTAGGTAAATGGATGGAACTTCAAAAATCATACTGAGTGAAGTAACCCAGACTCAGAAACACACACAGCCAATGTTCCATCTCATACACGGGCCCAATCTTCAAGTTTCCAGACTACAGAATATAAGTCAGAATGAGTATGTGAAGAGACCATGAAGCTAATAAAGGGCCAAGGGGTCATTGAGGGTGTTAGTGGTACACATGGACATATAAGTAGAAGGAGAGTAATCATGGAAGAGAAAGATTTCAGCAGGCATAGGCATGGGGGATGTAGGAGGATGGTGCAGTGGGAAGATGAAATAAAATTAAGGACATATGATTAAACCATGTGAAACCTACTATTGGTAGGTTTTCTTAAAATATAAAGTTTTTAAAGTGTTTAAATGAAGCTCACCTCCAGATACAAAAAGGTATTCATTGAAAATTCTGGTGCCAGGGATGAGATACTTCCCAATGAATTGTTGGAAAGGTCTCAGAGGCCCCTAACAATGTGAGTTACTGTTATTGCTCTTGGTTGCCCACCAAAGTAGAAAGCAGGTGCCTATGGTGGCTCGCTCATGCCCTTAATATCAGCACTCTGAAGTGTGAGGCAGGAGGATCATCATGTGGATCCTGGGATGGGAAGAGAGGAGAGGGAAGGGGAAGGAAGGGAAGGGAAGAAAAATTAGACAAGTCCTTATTGCTAAAGACACCATACATTTCAGTTGCTTGGACTTAGCTGGAAGCTTTGTACCAGAAGGTTCTATACAATCTGCTGGGGAAGAAAAGCCATCAACAGATGTACCCATCTATAGACCCTGTGTGTACCACAACTGATCTGAAAGGCAAGGTATGCCCACTGGTGCAATAGTGCATGAATGTTATCGGAATAACCAACTGCTTTCTCATTGGATTTTAGGCCCACCCTACAGAAGGAAAATCATGCTAGGTACTGTAAATCTGGCCATGCATCTGTAGCTAGGGACCTAGGCCCAAGCAGCAAAAGCAATAATGGGGATATGCAATTGGATACCATGTCAGACTACCTTCTAAATATCTATGTTTCTTCCCATAGATTGGTACTGCTCACAGCCTTGAACACAGACATTACTTTATGCAGAGTAGAGGCTAATACAGAGATATACAGATGCAAAAAGAACATAAGAACAGGAGGATGAAGAGTGAGGCTGTAGAATTCTGTCTTCTGAATACAAGTTTGCTACACTCCAGGCCTCATAGAAACTGTGGTTTCCTGCACATGACAGAGTCTGTCAATATTTCATCCTAGATGAGACCCCACCTTCCAGAGTAAATAGTGGAAGCTGGTGGTAGCTCCAAGAGGGGAACTCATGTCTTTTATTGGTATAAATAACCTTTCACTCATGATAAAGCAAATGGCCCTAATTTAAACCAGTTGATCAAAAAAAAAATAGACAAGGTGTAGAAATAGGATAGGGATCTAATGGCAAGAAGGGTTTTAGTGGGAAAGGAAGTGACAAGTGGGTTCAAAATATATTGAATATATGAATGAAAGTACCAATAATAACAAGTCTGTATATAGTATCATCAATAATGCTAATATCTGCATAATGAACAGTCTTGTACATTAACTAAAAAGAAGGGAGGAATCAAAACTGTCTATTCCACATCACTCCACAAATACTAACAATAGTATAGCTATACCTAAACAGTAGGACTGTAAACTATTGTTTATAATATTGTGGTTTATTTGTTAGTCTGTTTATGTACTCATTGTGTTTTGGTTTTTTATTTACATGTACCCAATTTTCCAAAACAAATATGTATAATTCCTAAAATGAGAAAAAAAACAATGGACATTGTTTACAGCTAAAATCCTTCTGATTTGCTGTAGGTGGTACAATGAGGCAGACAGTGCCCCTGCTCCCTAGAAGCAGAGCATCGTAAGAAGAGGCACCCCAGACTCTGGAGTAGGGGCTCCACCATCCCTGGGATTTCATGTTCAGTACACCTTGGGATAAAGTGAAAGGAAAGTGCTTCACTAACAGCACAAGGCTTTTTGGAGCAAAAAGATGATTCTACTATTGAAGACCTTTCCAAGGAATTGGGGGTGAGACTCCTGCAGTTGCTAACATTCCTGTCTTTATCAAACCTGGAAGCCTTAGACAGAACCGGATACGTCTCAGCCTCATCGGTCATTCAACCCTAACTCTTCATTCTTCCCAACCAACTCCAAACTTCCATTTCCTTTTTTTCTTTGGAGTCATGCCTTGTTCTTTATTCCTTCCTCTGACACAGATCATATCCTCCTGACCTTTTTACAACTGACTCCTTGCCAAAACCTCAATGTGAGCTCCATATTCTCTAAGGTATCAAAACAATCATACTGGCCCTGGATTTCAGGATGCTCTACAACAGCTGCCCCACCCACCTCAGGCATGTCATAAGCTCCCAAGCACCCACACATTCGCCATCCACACTTCCTTTTCTCATCTACTGTGTGTGTGTGTGTGTGTCTCTCACTGGCCTGCACGCTCATCTGCAATGGCCAGTGGGAAATGTCTGGTGTCCCCTTCATTACTTTTCTGCCTCTTCTTATTTAATCCAGACGTTCTTACTGATCCTAGAAATTCCTGTTTGTTCATTAGCTCCAGGATTTCTCAGGTCTCATGAGCTCCCTTTTGGGATGGTTACAGATGCATGTGACCATGCCCAGCTGCTTATGTTGGTCCTGGGGGAACACACTCATACAGTCTCTCAGGCCTCGTCAGGTTCGTGTGCTTGCATAAGAAAGTGGTCAACTGCTGAGGCATCTCTCCAGCTCTCATCTATGCTTTAATTCAGAGCCATGTCTACTCGTGGCTTTATTCACTGCTTCTGCTGAAAACTTTTCTGAACCATATCTTTACCAAAGCTGTTTTCCATAAACAATGCATCCTTCAAGGCTTAAATCCAGTTAAATCAAGTTCCTACTATTGCTGCCCTGTTTAACAGAAGTCCACAGACCAGGTGGCTTAAACAACAGAAACTTTCTTTTTCACACTTCTGGAGGCTGGATGTCTAAGAAAAGGTATTAGCAGATTAACTTTCTACTGAGCCTCTCCACAGTCTCGCCGTGCCCTCACATGGTCTTTTTTCTGTGTGTGAATCCTTGGTGTCACTTGATTACGGAATCCATCCTGATGACCTCATTTAACCTTAATCACTTTAAGGACTTATCTTCAAATACTGAGAGCTATGGCTTCAATACATCAATGTTCAGAGAATTCAACACTCCTCTCCCATGAAGTCTTCCTAGCCTCTACCATGTCCTTCAGCTCACTACAGGTCAAAATCATATCAGAGATTTAGTCCTGACTTGCATTCAGTATTTAATCAGTGTTTCCTGGCTCACTTGAGGGTTGTTTTAAAAACCACCTGGATGCATAAATGAACAAGGGAACAGCTATAAATTACCTGCTTACTGAAATGCCTTCTCCCATCTAGTTTGCTTGCTCTTAATGTCATGTCAATAGATAATGTTCTTTCTGCTTAAAAGCTCTTTGGGCTTCCTGAAGTGCTAGTATCTTGTTTTGGGAACAGCCTAAGGAAAGCCTACTTAGGAGAATTGATGTCACAATTAAAATGATCCTCTCCCTCCTCCATCCTTCTAGGCACTTCTATGACTACTGTAGCTTTTATCTCAGCCTCCTCTGAATTAGAATGTTAACACTGTAAATCTGTGGTGAATAGGGCAGAGAATACATGTTTTTATCTTGGTATCATGTTACAGCTTGGATCTTTTTTCGCTTTTTATGCAAGGTATTAAATATGTTAAATCTAATTCTTTTTTGTCTTCTTAACTAGTATCTGATATTTTTCCTCTTTATGTGGTACAATGTAATATTTCAAGATATTTATAAAGTATGAACTGGTCATAACCAGGTAATTAGTATTTTCATTTTTTTACCATTTCTTAAAATTTGGAATCTTCTATTGGTGTGTGGGAGGCAATGGGGGCAGGCATGTGATTACCACAGCACACCACCTGTGGAAGTAAGAGGACAACCTCAGGGTGTCGTCATCACCTTCTACCTTATTAGAACAGTTTCTCTTAAATTTTGGTGTTGCATTTGTGAGCCTCACTGGCCAGCAAGCTTCCCGAATTCTCTGGGATCCACCCCTCATGTTAGGTGCACTGTCTGTGCTACTCCATCCAGCTTTACTTAGGTTCTGGGGATTCAAACTCCAGCTGTCAGGCCTGCAGAGCAAGCATTTTTAATCACTGAGCATCTCCCCAGCCCTCTTCTAGTTTTTCTTAAAATACATAAGGAGTTATTATGAGCTATAATCCCTCTACTCTGTAGAATCCCAGAACTTATCCTTTATTTTTTTTATTATTTATATATATATATTCTTTGTGTTGTGGTACCTATTATCAACCTCCCTCGATTCCCTTTTGATTACCCTTCCAAACTTGTAGTAATTATGATTCTTTCTTCTTCTCCTTTAAGATAAACTGTTTTGGCTTCCACATGAAAAAGACAGTGCAATATTTGTCTATGTCTGGCTTAATTTACTTAACGACATCCTCTAGGAGCATCCATCCACTGCGCAACATATAAATTCAGTCTGATTTTTACATTTTATTTTTCCTGAAGCTCCCTTTTGCATCTGCTATTTTATTTTATAGGCCTCACTTGTGTCCCATGCAGAGATTTACATTCAATATGTGGATAGCTTGTTTAACTAAGGGTTAATAAAAAAAGTTTGCATTATTCATAAAGATAGGGATTATTGTACATTAATACAGTTTAAATGCAAGATGGCTTTTAGACTATACTCAGACTGATTAATTCACAATCTTCTTCTGATAGTCAAACACGTGCTGGGAGAGTGAGATCTGGTGACATGCTGCAACAGACCTTTAATTGAGTAGGAGAAAACAGAGGTGAAAAAATAAGTTTAGAAAATAAATTCTAAACTATTCTAAGATTTGATAAAACAAGGGGATGTTGTCAAGAGTAGCAGAATGGATGGGGGCCTAAGGTGATCCAAGAGGTGGAGGACCTCTCTGAGGAGGTGACATCCAAAGGCAACATTAAAGAAGGCATCTAGGTTGGGCAAAATAATGTCTCTGTAAGATGGCCACATTCTGTTCCCCTGTGAGCATGCTGCCTTCCATATATGGCAAAGGTACAAT